>JACDOX010000020.1:4848748-5151248 GCA_014549065.1 Cardinalis cardinalis
CYMMCMAMCYTTTGTGGCAAAGAGACCCTGCTGAGCTGAGAGTCAGATGCCAGGGTCTGTGGAGGGTCTCAAGGAGAGTAAATGTGACTGTGRAGGCTCTGGATTGTGTTTGAGAGATGCCTCTTGCTGGATGCAATCAGACTCATTGTGCTGACACAACTGGAAAATTGTGGAGAACTCCTTATTAAACCTTTTGTAACGTATCTCTGGTTCGTTCCATTAGTCAAAGAGCTTGCCAGTCCCATTTAAAGGAAAATTAAATGATAAATGTGGCAGAGAAAGTTCATGTATGTCCAGACCATTCTGATAAATTTTTAAAACTCTCTCCTCTCCTCAGAAACCCTGGATTCATACTGTAGATGTTGCCAAATTTTTGTTAAATAATGGTTGTGGTATCTGCATAATAATTCCTTGATATACAAGCTCCTAGAAGCTTCTCCAACATTACACTATAAATGGTCTGATTTCTACCCAGTTTTTAAATAGGTAAAAAAATACTATTCCTGAACTTGTCTAATTTGTGGGYGTTCAACACATGGTCCTCAAATCTCCAAGCTGTGACTCTCCGGAGCAGTTCTCTTAAAAACATGAGCATTTGACTGTGAGTTGAAAGCTTGCTTGAGCTGTGTTTGCCATTTGTGCATGAAGATGTTGAGTCAGTTTGGGGATGGGCAAAAGGAGACATGAGTCAGTTTGGGGACGGGCAAAAGGAGACATCCTGCACATCTTCATTGTGTGCCTCTTCTGAGACCCCAGGAGTGTTCAGTTGGTGTTGCTGTCTTGGTTTCAGTTGCTGCCTTAAAAGGAAGGCATTTGTTCAGTGAAATGGTACATGAGGTCCTGTCTTAGGGATGAGGCAAATTGTAATTATATATATATGTATAAATAATAAAGGCACAAACTTCTGAGTTGCTGAGAAGAAAAGTAAGGAATTCAGTGTAAAGGGCTGTTACTAGTGCAGGAGTCTCACTTTAGGAGAGTCAGRACTATACTATAAATTCAGATCTTGCTGCTCTGAAAATGTCCTCTGTTWAAGCTGAGAAGCTTGACAGTATTTTGGGACTTCTGGCAAGGCTTTGAATTCCTAGCTTGGTTGCTGTATAGCATGACTCCTCAGCAAGGCAACGAGCTCTCCAGCAAACTGGTTTGAACAACTCCTGCATCTTCACTCACTCAAAAGAAAACCAAATGTAGCAAATTTCAGTGAAAGTAAATGTAGGTATACATTTCAATTTTTAAAAGTTATCAGATCATCTTCAAATTTCCTTTCAGAGGAGCTTTGCTAACGTACAGTACAATGTTCCACCCTGGGCAACACAAACAAACAACCCTGAAGTATGTCCTCCCCTTTTATGTATTGCCCCTGTGAGATCAGAAGTCTGTTTCTTTCTTGCTCTCTTAATTACTCAATTATWACTGTAGGTTGCAAACTTGCAAGTCAGATTTCATTCTGGTTATCATGTTTTCAGATTCAGATTTGCTTCAGGTAGAAGTCTTTGTTTGGCTTGTTGTTTTGCTGTGCTTAATACTTCAGCATCTCTGCTCTGATCACATTGTGATTGTTAGATCCTAGCTGTTATCCAGATTGAGTGTTTGTTATCATATTTGGCACATCTACTTGGAAAAAGCCCAAAACAAAATGAATACACACTCTTTAACCAATAAGGAATTCCCATCTAGGAAAAAACTTCCTTTCCTTACTGTTTTTGCACAGTTTATTTCAATTAACATCTGCAAATAAATTTCCCATTCCAACTCTGATCAAAGTCCTTTTCTGTCTCTTCTYGGTAAGGTTTTCCTAATTGGAAGTCTAAGATTCTGAAAGTCATCCAGTTCTCCTTCCATGCCTTTGCTTTTTATGTGGATTTAGATGTCAGCAAAGATTGTTAATGAACTSTCTTTGGAGACTCAAAATCATTGCTGCCACTAGTATCACCTTCAACTTATTCTCTGGTATTATGCAAAATGTCAAACTGTGACATTTTTAATCTCTACCTGTTTTCTTACTTCAATCTTTATTATTATTTCATTAATGTTGTAACCAAATTTTTCAGCACTATAATTTCAAAAATTGACTTTCTATGATTTTATATTCTAAATAAAATTGACACTTGAGATTGTGGACACTATTTTTTTCCCTAAATGTTCCTGGGATATTTTTTGTTTCAAGATAATTGGATTTTAGAATTCAGCCTGCACTGGAAATTTAGTCTAATTCTTTAAAACCAAAAAGGTTTAAAATTTCCTGGCTGCTTCTTTTTATACAGGAAAGGAGCCTGAARCCACAATGTTTCAAAATGTCAACTTTGATCATTTTTCAGATGTCTAAAGAAATAGAAAATGCTATAAAGTGTAGTAACTGAATTAGTGCAGGGTGAAGCGATATTATTTACTTTATACAAATGTGGTGAATAGTTTAGCTGATATTAATCCAAAAGCATTCCTTGATTTGTTTACTACTGATTTTTAAAAAAAATCTCAGTATTTCCACATTTGGAAACAGTATTTGGAAAGGTTTGCCAAGTGTAGATCATGGCAATGTTTTTATCTTAGCAACTGCCATTCCTTGTGCTATGACATTGTCTGGGGGCTCGAGATGACACTGAAGCCAAGTGGTGCTCTAGGCTGGATCGGGAACTTTTGCCAAGAGCCTTTTGTGGCCCAGTGGATTTTCAGGCAGGAAAGCTCAGGCAGAGGAATGCTGGCTTGCCCAACCCTCTGCACGTGGAATAGATGTCAGCACTGGGCTTGGTCTGCTGWTGGGGCTGCAGAGTCAGGCTCAGACTGGAGCCCGAGTGAATGGTGGACATGTAGATGGAGCTGCAGCTGGCCATACAGCTTTTGTTTCCTTGGTGCCATTTAGGAGCTAGGTTTCTCAGGTACTTTTGGAAGCTGCAGATCCATGGATTTGGAATGCTGTGTTGAGATAARGAGATGGGAATTATGTGGTGGGTTAGGCAAGGGGGTAGCCTGAACAGCCCAGCTTTCACACCACCGCTGTGCTGTCTGAATGAGCTGACTCAGGTGAAGACTGACRTTTTCAGAGGCTCTTGTCCCTCCACACTCTCACTGGGGCCCTGTTTGCTCACTGGTGGCAGTGGCTGATTCTGCTCTTGCTAGCACTGAAAACCCTCACAGGAGAACCTGAAGTTTCTGCCACCATTATTTAAAATGCCATCATATCAGCTGTTTGGCTTTTAGAAGAATGGTCTTTTTGGTGCATAAAAACCCCCCTGCAGTGGAGCCCTGTGGTGACCATCCTGCCTGAGCTTGGCCCCTTGCCTGTGGCTGTGTGGTGGTGGCTGGAGCTGAGCTGGGCTCTGCTGCCACGTAAAGGCTGCAGTGCAGTACAGCAGCAGCTGCTGGGGCTCCACCAGGCGACAGAGCCCTGGGCAACTGGGCAGCTGCTGGCATCAGAAACTGTGCTCTTGGTCACCATAAATCTCCCCCAGTTCTTTGTTTCCCAGCCTGTCATGGTCTGTGAGGTTCAGAGAGCAGCTCTCCCTTAGAGACCTTCAGCAGCTTTCTGGAGAACAAGTATGTTATCCACACAAGGAGCTGAAACGCCAGGTCCTTTCCAACTTCCATTTTCCCAAAAGGASGCCCTATGGCCTTTAGATGAGGCCAAAGCAACAAGCTTGAGTTCTCCATCCCAATGCTGAAAACCTGAGCACCTCCTCGTGTGCCAGGACCTGGCTTTTACTGTTTCCACACTTGTCAGTAATAAAAACCCACCTAAAACCAGAATGGATAACAGAAAAAATGTGCACCAATAAAATCTWAAAACTAAAAAAAGAGCAACACTAATTGCTAGGGAATGTGGTGTAATATATTCAAAGGCACATGGATGTGTTAGGCATGAGATAGTGTCTCTATGGTTTCTACTGCACCAGAATTGTCCTCTGATGAGATAAGGATGGGACAAATAGGTTGGGCCAAGGTTATCAAGTCTTTTGTTTCTCATGAACTTTGTAATAGGCCTTGAAGATGACCAGAGCACTGCCTGGAGCAGTGTAATCCTTAAGAGAAGTGAGACCAATGAGCTCTAAAAATGGAGTTTTCCAGATGTCAGGAATGATGTGGGAAGTAGCAGCGTAAGTGGAGTTGTGCTGCCTCTGTGTCTGGAGGGTCCTGGTTTCCTAGAAGTAAGACCAGCAAGAGAGAGCACATGCACTGCATGGACTCTGTGGACAGGTTTTAAAGGCACAGCAGCAGGTGAGCAGAGAGCTGGGAGCTGAGAAATGGAGTGTTTTGAGAAATGCCATTTGTGGAATCAGCATCTCTCAGCTGGTAGCATGGAGGAGGGGTGGGGGCTGTAGGGTGGCTGTGGTGCCTGCAGTCCCAGCTGGGAGAGCACCTCCCTTCTGTCACTCTTCTGGTGGYTTTTTCCCCCATAATTGAGGTGGTGGAAGTGAGAAAGAAAAAACTGGTCTGGCACACCATTCCTGGAGAGCTGCCAGCCCCTGCCCCAGAGACCCCACCACTGCAGGGAGCAGCCCATTTTCCAAGTGCACTCAGCACTCCTTTTAAAAGACATCTTAGCCTAGGAGATACTTGGAGGTACTGCCAAAACAAATGCATCCTAACTACACCTCTCACAGCTCAAACCCCTGAGCCACCTTTCCCACTCTGATCTTCAAAGGGGAAAATACAGAACAACTTATACTGAGCATGAAATTGTTAAACTTCAGAACAAATCATCCCAGGCCAGGTTTGAGGCTCATTTGAAATATGATAATTAGGAATGAAAGGACATTCCCTGTAAACCCAAGTTSTGGAGATGCTGGCACCAGACCTGTCTTAGCTGAGCTGCTCTGCTCTRGGAGCCTCAGTACCTGCCTCACCATGGATTTGTTCTCATTTACCATGAGGTAGGTGTGTGCATGAACCCTAACAAAGGCTGGTCACATTTTGTGTCTTTACAGCTTACTTCATGATGATTTGAAAATATACAGATAATTTATATTTTGTGGTTTTGAAASGACGTTCAAGATCTCGTTCTGCAATCCTGCCAGAACTGACAGAAAATAATTGCACTATGACATTATGAGAGCTGTGCATGCTAAAGGAAGGAATGGGAAGATTTGAGGAATCATTTCTACTGAACCCCCACCATTTAGCATTTCTCCAAAGAATAAGGAGAAAGGAAAATGTGTTTAATGTGCTATCTATTAGAATGGGACTGCATATAAATGTTCATGTGACTGATTATAAAACAAATAATATTTTAACCCTAAATTTGTAGAAGTTAATTTGAAATACTTACTTGTAGAAGTTAATACTTCCTTGTAGAAGTTAATTTGAAAATCATTAACCTAGCTGGAAACAGACTTATTCAGAAATTAATTAATCTCCTATCTGATTTAGCTTGCTTACAAATTTCAAGTTACAACTCAATCAGRACAAAAAAAGAAGTTGAAGAAAAATGCTGGCAAATATGTAATTTATATGACCACATCCTTGCTTTTGACCTAGCAGAAAAAGTTTGTGAGGATAAGTACAGAACTCTTGAGAAAAATTATTTGAGGATCTCTGGAGAGAAACAAATATAAAGTAGTTTAGTTCAGATTGCATAGTAAGGGGGCCTGAGATGAGATCACTGTGTGAAGCTGACTTCCAGAGTGCATTACAAACAGGATAATAAATAAATGGAGGGATGGAAATTATTAGTGGGAGACCTGCATGTTGGGGTTTTATTTCACTTATGAGTAGAGTTCATACAATTTTAAAACTCAAGAGTTTTGAGAAAAACATTTTCAAATTAACTTTTTTATAATACCTGAAGAATCCAAATTAAAGCAAAAACTATGCAAGACCAGCTGTGGAGTCAGAGAGTTCAATCTGTTGTTTTGGTGTCCTCTGTTTGCAGCATGTGAGCTCTGTGCTTCACATCCTGCCCATGCTTTCCCAGCCACATATTCAGCTCCTCTCTTCCTTCTACCCAGAATTATGGATTATTGCTGTGCCAGCCAAAGTGGGAGATGGCAGCCCAGCTTCTGTTCCTTGGAGTTTAGCTTTCTGACCACGTGAGCACATACCAAGCACCTGCTTTGTGCATATGTGCAGCAGGTGGGGGTGAAGATGCTCAGGAGTTGCTCAGCATTGGCTGAAGAATGGCACAGCCCTTCAGGGAGTGCAAGGAGCACCCYCAGTGGGGCTTGTTGGCTGCAGCATCCTGAAAAGCCAAGCCTTTTGCAGTGCACATTCATGGAAATGCACATCTTTTCTAAAGCACTGACTTTTAACAGCCAGAAATGGTACAGATCAAGAAAACTCAGCCCCAAATTTATGAAAAGACAGCAGAAGTTTCCCTTGCATCTCCACATATCCCCAGTTCCCAGTAAAGCCAGAGGCCTAGTATAAACATTAGCTTAAATATCCCAAAGGCTGAAACTTGCACACATAAGTTGTTTTTTGAAAGGTAAGCAACAGTTTATTTCTGTTTGTAACCTCCACAGCCCTCCTATAAATGAGAATTATCTTAGAGCAGCTGTTCTTGCATTCAATCATTTGCTGACTGTTGTGAATGCCATATTTCAGAATTAATAGCACACCTGCTTCCAGATGGAGAGAAATTAGGTGTCACACAGTTTGGGCCATGTGCTTTCCTATCTTAATACCCAGAGAGATTGTGAAAGTATTCTGAGACTGCTTCATTATAGCATCACCCCCAGCAAAGATCTGTTTTTATATGGACTCACTTTCACATTCCCAGGGGTGAGATGATTTCCAAGGGACTGATCTGTGCTAGATGAACACAGCAGAATTTTTATGAAATCACTTGCCCTAATTCTGCCTGAAAATAACCCAGTGATGTCAGCCAGGACAATGAAAAGACAAAACCCAACTGTAATCTGTYCTGATGATACCACATTTGCCATGTTTCACCCGATCTAGCATGTCCTGATTGCATTTCCAATAAATGTAGYGACCAAGTTATCTCTATTCAGAGTATTTACAGGCTGCTTATTAGGAAATGAATTCTCAGTGTTTCCTTTGTCTCCATGGTAGCTCTGACAAAGGTCTGATTAAACTCAGAAGCAACTTTCATGCTTTCAACTACTGGTTTCCTGTAAGACAGCAATTACCAACCTTCTCTCTGTATAATTACTTAGCATACAATTGCTATACTTACCATTGTCTTATCCAGAATTTTCAGCCAAAATTCACCTTTGATAATGCTATTTTTTTATAGTATCAGCTGTTTCCCTGTAATAACTAGAAATTGTTTTGATTATTCYGTTGCACTCTGTGTTGATGCAGCAGAAAATGGCCTTGCTCCCATTGGCTCCTCTGTCTGTTCTTCCAGCTGTTTTCTTGATGCCATCCCAGATGCTTGCTTCCCTATGACAGAGATTTATTTGTGGTTTTACTTATTTGTTAAATGTCTGACTTCAGGGCTGATCCTCTACTGCMATATAAATGAGACATAACTAGGTATTATATGTACCTAAATAACCTCTAATTAAAAATCCTTTCGTATTCTCAACTCATTAGAGCAGAGCATCAGCCTTCTTGATCTTGGTAATCTGCCATTCTCTGAGTGAGTTAGTTGTGTTTGAGGGCTTTCCTGTAACAAGCAAGGAGTCTAAATCTTCTCARGGCTTAGGTCTGTTTTACTCCCAGTTGTGTCATCCATCATTTTACCAGGAATTGGCTGCTAATGCAAAGGAATAAAGATTGTTTCCAATGGCTAGCTCAAAACAAGAAAAAGAAAAAGACAGAAAGAATTCAGGGGAGAGGAAAGAGAATTGGAATTACATGAGCCAAAAGGAAGAAACAGAAGAGATGGATGGATTCAGATCACAACTGGATTTATCTCCAGGCAGTTTTATTCTTTAAGGAGCACRTCCCCTGCAAGGAGGGATGGAAATAGTTCCATTACCTCACAACAGGCAAGCCAGGCTGCAGAAGATGGTAGGGACTCTGTTAGGTAATTCTGCATCTGTACAGAAAAAATTAGGCAACAGCTTGTTTTTTAATATTTGTGTTTCTTAAACTGCTGGTCGTTGCATATGAAAGTTTTATCATTCCTGGGAAACTGAAAACATGAGCAAAACTAGAAGAAGGAATATATTTTATCAGAAACAGAGGCAGGAACAGATTCTAAAATCTTGATTCTAGTAATGCACAACTCCTGTCTACAGCCAGTTTAATTTCTTGTCTCAAGAAGAGAGAGGGCTGCGTGGTAAATGAGATGCAGGAGAACTCCTCGACACACAATGGCAAGAACTGATTTAAGTACAAAAGAAGATAATRTTGTTCTTTTGTGTGCTGAGGCATTTTATGCAAGGGCTGTGAGGAACAGTTTTATAATGTGGATTTTTTTAATGCAGCTGTTGCTGGCCGTGGGAGGAGCACCCTGTTCTGTGATCTGTGCAGAGCTCATACCCAGATCCCTGATCTCTGAGGAGGCACTGCTTTGCTTACAGTATTTTGGGTGTTTGACATGCCTATGGAGCAAATGCAGCTAATATTGAATAAAGGAAGCTGCTGAGGCAAGTTAAACTTATGTAGGGGGAAAAAAACCCCTAATAAGCCCTCCACCTTGAGGAAGAATGCAACTGTAATTTGTTGAATAGGTTTTTGTTCTTTTAAAATAGAAGATCTAAAGAAAAAAGAGCAAGTTCATTTGCTAAAAGCTGCAGAAGTCTTTAGGAGGAATAGGAATTTGCAGCATATTTCAAATGTCTCAGTTGCAATTCAGAGCTTTTAAGGACRCTCTCTCTGGCCCAAGTAAGGAATGGGGCATCCCTGTTTATGGGTGGAAGGGGTTGGGTGAGTCAGGATTATGCTCCATGCCAAATGAGAATGCACTCTTTGGAAGAGTGCTCTTCTGGCMGCTGTAGAGAAACATGAAATGCTGCAGCAGGGCTCCACATGTGGAGCAGGAAATGGCTGGCCTTGTTCATCACACAACAGTTGGTTTTTGCTTCAGGAAAAGAAGACTGATTTGCTTGTGGAGACAGCTGAGCCTAAAAGGATCATACATACTGTCTTCCCTAAAGGAAGTGAGTAGGAGAGGGCAGCTTGTCATAGAGGGAAATCTCCACTTGTTCAAAGTATCCACATATTCGTGCAAGGAGGAGAGAAAGTATGTTCCCTAAAAAAGGCTTCATGAAAAGTTCCAAACAGATTTATATTATCCCCGAGCCAGTTAAAACCATCCAGCTCAACTTCTGACTAAATAAAAATTTGTAGTGTTTCCCCTGAAAAGGATTTCAGTACAGCATATGGAATAAATGGTTAAAGAACACTGTGAGCAAGGAGTCAAAAGTGTCAGCAGTCTGAAATAATTGTGTTTATAGTGTTTATTTCTGTATTTCTGGGCATTACTGTTTGRCCTTTGACCACTGCCCACCTATCAGCAGTGAACACTGCTCTGTCCCTATCTCCTGTCACTCAGTCACCCCGTTTGAGGAGGGTGTCCATAGCAAGCTGTGTCTGTGCAGCAATGTCTGTTTTAGTGGGGTTGGCTTTTTTTTGTAAGCCTTTCCAGTCAGGCCAGGAGCACACCACTGTGCCAAGTTATGAGATAAACCAGATGAAAAGAGTGACTGCACTAAGCAGAGCACCTCCCAGGAAAGCTGGGCAATCCATCGTGCTGATGGCATGAGGAATTTGCAGCASTGCAGAGTTTCTGGTTATGGAGCTCGTTGGCCAAAGCCACAGGTCATCACTCTGGAAGTCTGAGCTTGCAGACCCTCATTCTCTGTGCCAGTTTTAATTTCTCTGCCCTTGGTTTTGAGACCTCATCTCTTGTATAATAACAGATCATTAGCTCTTTGAAAGGAAACTTTCTTTCTACCACCTGCTTGTTTTCACAGTTCCACTTCCTTTCTATTTCACTTACTGACTTTATTCCCAAAAGTATGGTTGCCCTTTCTGTCTTGTCATAGAAAGTAAAGGAAGAGAATAAACAAGTAAAAATGCTTGAATGCAACAGGGAAAAGACTGGGGACAGAGCTGTTGTGTCTGCAGTTTGCAGCCCATAAGAAATGTGTCAGGTTGAATGCTGAACACCAGSTTGATTGGTGTTAAGCAATGAGCACAAGTTAAAAAGTGAGCTCTTTCCCAAGCTTGGTGCTTTGCTTTTCCCATTTATTGATTCTTTGAATACAAACACACAAATTGGATTCAATGTGTGGTTGGCCAAGCTAAAACAGTGAAGGACCACKGTGCCTTACTTCCCACTATTGTAGACAGAGGTAATGATATTTTACTCTATGCTCTAGATTTTCTGTAAGRCATTCTTGTGGAAAAAGCCAGGTGGGAAGAGTAAAATGATTTTTTTACCTACAGGAGGGCTTTGAAGGGTCAGGATCTGGAGTCATTTTATCAGCTATAACAGTGTAGTTAGAATGTCACATGAAAGAACACTTCACCTAAAAGCATGATTTTTCCRCTTAGAAAAAGCCTTCCACTCAGAAGGCTTAAGTGCAATTACATCAAAGTATATTTCTGTTTGAAACTCTATCAGAAGTTTWTAGTAGGTAAGAAATTACAGCAAACAACACTATAAAGAAAGACAGAAGAAGTGTTCTTTTAATGGTTTTTTTTAATGCAGGCATTTCTGTGTGTTGTTTCTGGACCAAGTTTTCATACTTTTAACAATTTTTTCAGGAAAAATTAATGAGAAAACTGTATTTTATAGCAATAGTCTATCACAGTATGGATTCAGTTAGTTTGGGCATGCCAGGGTAGATTGAGAAGKAATTCAGACACTTTTATCAGACCTGCAAGACAGGGGCATCACCCTACCAGAGACTGTTTGAAATTCTAGTGTGATGTTCCTGCTGATGCTGTGTGTGATGTGTGGAGAATACAAACTGCTTTGTGATGATGGGATTTGGRGAGATAGCACTTTCCTGTCCCAAAGGAACTTGGATATGTCTTCTTACTTTGTCCCAGTGTGCATCTCAAATGTGGTTTCCTTTCTTTAGAGAACAAGGAGCATCCAGTTCCTGTTGTATAAATTCCTCTTGCAAGTGTCCTTGTWTTTTTTCAGCAGCTGTTAGGGACAGCTTTGAGGAAGCAGTGAATTACATACAATAGGATGGACACCATGGCCCATCTTTGAMCCAGGTAGAGGGAAAGATCTACCACAGTCCTGTTCAAATTCATGAGAAGCAGATTACCAGGGATACTGGTGATGATTGTATGTTTCAACTTGGATTTAAATCCATGCTTCATGAAAGTACACTAAGAGATTATTAGCTGCATTTTAGTTAATATTCCTCGTGCTACATAAGCAAAGTTGGTTTGTAGACCAGAAAAGCAAAGCTAAAACCTAGGGAAAAGCAAAGTATGTGTATGCAAAGTGCATATCTGAAGCTGATATTTGCTGGGAACAAACCTCCTTAATGTTTCTGTCTTGCTGTGTTTACAGGATAGATATTGTAACCCATGAGTTGCTCTCAAGTGTAATTCTGAAGTATCAGACTGGCTTTCCCTCGCCTCTCTGATTTCTCAGTATTTGGGTCTTGAGGCATGAAGGGCTCGAAGGTTGTTCATACCTTAACCAAGTCCCCCTCTGTACAAGACTGTCCAGACAGATCAAGAGCATCTTCAGAACCTACCAAAAGGCTTTCATTCCAAAGAAAGCACTTACATTCTACATCAGCTGTTATTCATTCTTTACCCAATCTTTAGCCATTCTTTATATGCCTAGAGAAACTTTATTGAGTCAAGAGTTTTATTCCTGAGAGAACATTGTGAAAAGATTCTTCACCCAAGCTTGACTGTTTAAGCTGCATTTTACTCCTCTCACCCTAAAACCCTGTAAACTCTTGTTGATGCTCCCTGGAGCATCTCTGGATTRTCTGTCCTCAGCATTTTCTAGACATGTGTCCCAGGGTTTTTTGGTGGCCTCCATAATCTGAGTAATGACTTCTAAATATTTGAGCTTGCAGGCTGGGCTGGGAGCAGGTGTGTATGTTCCTTCTTCCCAGTCAGCTTCCCTCTTGTTTATTCAGAGTTTCTTGTCTTTGACATTGTTTTGCTTTCCTGTGAGGTTTTGGGTTTGTTTTTTTTTAGTTATCTATAGTGTGGTTTATGCCATGGTAGCCCATTACAAATAAACACATCAAGAATGTGCCTTATTAGGAAAACAATTCAATTCCGGGACTCCTGTGGACACATTTGAAAATTAAAACCCTGCAGAGTGTTTTTAATTAAGCTGATGAGTCTACCTTCTTATATCAAAACAGCATCAAAAAGGAAATCAAAGAATTCACAAGTTCTGATTCAGCATCCAGCTGTCACGAAGCATTTTAATGATTTTCTGTCAGCTGTCCTCCTTTAAAAATTTTTGGCAGAATTTCTTCTCCCTCCTGACACAGTTAAAACACAAATCTATGTACAAGAATATACAACTAGTCCCTCCTGTGTTGATCAGCAAAATTTATTTTCTTCCAAATTTTTCTTTCCAAAAATTACTGTACAGTGTTGGTTTATTGAGCTTTTTTAAAGGGAAAGCTCTTTTTTTTTTCTTTTTTTTAACTACTTGATATCTTATTGCTGTCCTTTGAAGGGAAATTAAGAATTTTCCCTCTTTAACAGATAAGAAACTATTAGGGAGCATGTTCAGTCCTGTGTGCCTTATTGACATTGGTGTGAAGTGAGCAGGTAGGAATTTATCTTGGGGTCATGCTGTTAGGTAAGACTTACATTCTTTATTTTCATAGTGTGATGCTTTTCACATAAATTTTCTGATACTTTTCACATAAACTTCTCATCAGTTTTTAATTAAGAAAGACYTTAAACTTTCTGCTTAAAAATAATGACAGGAGAGAAATTGTTCTCTGTTGATGATAGCATTGGTTCTTCCTTCATTTTTGTCCATCAGCTGCATGGCTCTTTTATCTTTTGAGAACCATTTCCCAGCTTTGCTGTTTGCTTTTCTTTGCTGATATTCTCATCCTCTTCATGGTTTAAAACAAAAGAAAAGAAAGCAACTCACAGAAGCAGCTGGTAATTGTGYCTTTTTTTACTCTTCCCTGTTGTACTTCATCTGAGAGGTGCTTAAACCCTGGCAGAAGATAGGAAACACCATTATTGGAAATGAGACACTGCAGCTTATCAGCAGCTTATCATCTAATGCTTCTAGTCATCCTTCCAGGTTGTTACTCACAAATTACATAAATGTGATCCAAGCAATGCTTCTTTAAATAAGGAGATATATATAAAAACACGCACACACACACATATATATATATGTATGTATCCACATATATATATAGACAGTCTTCTCTTTCCTGTTGCTTTTCTTGGGGCACATTGCCAGTTCAGAGCTGCCACCACATCCTTACAGGAGTAGGTTAATGACAGTGTGCTGTCAGCCCAGCCTGKGAAGGTGGTCTTCCAGGAGATGCAGCAGCAGCAGAAGTGGGATCACCCTGGATTAGACCTGATTCTCTGTGTTCCTGATCCACAAATGGGAACAACTGAACCATGCACACAAATTGCTCTATTTTCTACAGCTGTCCAGTGTCACCTGGTTAAAAGGCAAGATATCAGATGGTGTGGCAACTTCTTTGCCCACAAGGAACTCCTGTTGGCTGCCATGTCTTTTGCATACACTCACCTCATGTGAATATATGTCCCAATTCCATTGAAATATGCAGACAAACAGTGCAAGGTAGTAAACTAAATGCAGACTTATTACAGTATGTAGTTATGGTAGTAATTAAAGAATGGTGCTTAAAACAAAGTCATTATCAAAAAGTCACTCACAGCTTTTAGACATGATAAATGGACTTTTTCAAACTCTGGCAGGCAGACAGCTATAAATCCATGGGAAAGGTAGAGAAGCTGTTCATCTCCCCAAGGAGAAGGGATCTGTTGGGTACTGGGGAGTGGGCTGGTATGAGCTGTGTGCAGCACCTGCATGCAAAGCACCAGATCTGTGCTTAAGGTGTTTTTTTCCTCATTCCACCTCAGGCCAGCCCTACATAGTACTTATTTTTCTGTGAATAATGCCAAGTGACAGTGGCAGGAGAAGGATTTGGGAATGAGGGACCTGTTGCCATTTCTGTTGTGGCATTTTACCCTTTAAGAAAATGTTCTTGTTCACTTACTCTTTGTGACTTTTCTGTAAATTGGAAACCTTATCCATTTAAAAAATGGGCACTGTTAATACACCATAGTTCCACTGAAAACAGCAATGGTCACTGAAGTAGCAGCTCCAGGTTAAATAAAGGTTTGCCCTGGGGAAGTGATGTTCCTGCTCTTCAAATACTGCAGCACTGTTCTGGGAATATCATAGAGCTCAAAGGGCTTGTTTGTTAGTACAGCACTTTTCACTGTGGCTGCTTTTTCTGCAGAGGAGAACTCCAGCAGTTGCTCTGAGATCCTGTGTGTTCCTGGCCTCCCATCACGGGATGTGCCTTGTCAGCCCAGCTGGCACAGGCACAGGCTGTGCCAGGTCTGCTGGGTGCACAGAGAACAGCTCCTTCCTGTCTAACTCTGGCTTCACACCTCTTTCCTTGCAGATGTCCACACAGAAGCAGTGCAGGCAGCCCTTGCTAAACATAAAGAAAGRAAAATGGCAGTGCCCATGCCCTCAAAACGACGTTCATTGGTGGTGCAAACATCAATGGATGCCTACACACCTCCAGGTGAGTATCYCTCTATTTTTATGTGAATTTTAAAAGTGGTTCTTTGTGCTGCTATGAAGTGCTAATCTGTCAGCATAGACAGTAATGGAAATGTCATTTGATGCACACTGAGCTTAACTGAGGTGTGTTTGAAGAGAAGGTGAACTGAGTAGTGGAAAAGTCAACAGGGACAGTTCACATGATTGCTTTGCCCTTGGTGATACCTTAGCTTGCACTGGTCCTTTTGGGCTTACAAGGACCTAACTATGGCCAGCTTGTCATATTTTATAGTAGTCCATGTTCCTTTCACTTTTCTGGTTTATTCCCTAACAAAGTAATGTAACAGTATCTTAGCAATTAGTTGTGCCATTCCTTTTCAAGTTTATCTGCTTTTTTATCTACTAGACTGTGAAAACACCCCATATCTCATGCTTCTTATACTCACTGAATCTGGCTGAGACTCCCATTTCACTGAGGATTGGACTTTGTACAATTGTAACAGTGTCTCACAGACGTGGAGTGAGCTTGGGACAGTTTTTTTTAATATTCTCTGCTGGCTGGAGATCTTAATAAGATTCTGTGTTTAACATTATAAAGAAAGACTTTAATTTTAATTATATATACATTTTTTTTTGTACAATAATACACATGCCATGACCTTAGAGCAGAAGTGCACAGTTAGCAGCTGACTTAGTTTCAGGGCTTTCAGTGYTGCACTTTTCTCAGTATGTTTGCCTGTCTTCCTGAGATTTTCTTCATGGTGCTTTCCTGAGATTTTTGATGGGAATTAGAGTTATTTCTATTAAGAAAACCCCAAAGCACTTCAAGCTAACAAGCTGTTTTTAATTACTAGATACTTCTTCTGGTTCAGAAGACGAAGGCTCCGTCCAGGGTGACTCCCAGGGAACTCCCACCTCCAGCCAGGGGAGTATAAACATGGAACACTGGATCAGTCAAGCAATCCATGGCTCTACCACATCAACCACTTCCTCCTCCTCCACACAAAGTGGAGGCAGTGGTGCTGCACACAGACTAGCTGATGTTATGGCTCAAACACATATAGGTCAGTATACAGGTGTGTTGAGTGTGTCCAGTTTAACATGAATTTTGACTCTCACATTCAGCTGATGCTGCTATGTGAAGTGTAACAAAAGTCCTTCCTSTGCTTCTTCTTTGCTTTTTAATATTGTTAATATATTACATGGAGAGAAAGTYCTACTTTCCTATTTCAGGAGGGGAAAAAAATAGCAGTTTAGATTTGGGGGTAAGATTATGTTGTGGCAAATAGGGTCTAGCTATTGGTTCCAAATACCTTAAAATGTACAGTTGCATGACTTCCATTACTTAGCACTATAATGGTCTCTGTAGGATTCATCAGTAAGAAAATCAGTGCATGCATCATTAGGGATTGCTTGCATATGAGTTTCCCCCACTGTTGCACTACTTTAATTACATAGCTTGAGTGATTTTTGATAATTCTGTTAACAGTAGTCCTCTCAAACATATTTTTTCTGCCCTTAATTGAATTTAGAATACTTGAACTGGGATATCGAGCAATTGTACTCCGTGGGAGAGACCATTATAGAGCTTCAGAGAAGGGAGTTGTTATTATTAATAACTTGTTTATTTCCTTTATGAAGATGCTAGGAAGTCAAAGCTTTCTTCCCATYAGGGCTAAGCTTCACAGACATTATTTCTGAATATTGTGCCATTGACACTGGTCCTTATTAACACGAGGCAGCTGTTTGACTGGATATGTGGAAAGCAAGGCTTGGCTTCCATTCACTCTTCAGCTGCTTTTCATACAGGATCATAAAGGCCTTTCYTTTGTGTATGTTCTTCCTGGGGTGTGTATTTTGGGCTCTCACTAAAAATCTGTTGCAGTCTTTGTTGGAACAGRTAAAGCAACCTTACTACTGTCTTACTACAGTTTTGTGTGACTGTTCTTCAGCTGACATTTCCTTTTCAAGTACATGTCATGAGATACATGAAAGCATCTGCAGTGTTCATGATTTTATGTGCTGGAATGGGAGTACATTTCCCTTGGGTTTTGCTATGAGTTCAGCTTGATGTAACACCTGTATTTTCAGTAATCCTCCCATCATGAYCCAGAATGGCTGAATTGCAGTCAGGGGAAGAACTTGTATTGTATTCATAAATTCATGCTAAATGAATGCCTAGAACATTGTTTTAGAAACACATACATTGGGAACACGTTAATCATTGCATTTGATTATTTTCTATGACTTCATCCTGAAATGCTACAGGAAATTATAGCATAGAGAATTAAATTTATCCAAACTCTGAAAGGTTGCATTACTCATACACAAAGTCTTAATGTGTCTTTAAATTTAGCTTCTTTATAATTTGACATTTTAGTAATTTTAAATCTGGCACAGTAAGTCTTTTATAGTCACCGAGTTTGTGGTAAATAATACAGCATTTATAGAGCTAAATTAAGATGGCACTATTCTGCAGAAGAGGGAAACTACTGTTTCTTATGTGTATGTGTTTTATTGTGCCTTGTTGACTAGAAAGATCTTGCCTTTGAAGGGAGYAGTTGAGCTTACCTCAGTGTATGCATGTTTTCATTTTTTCTGATGATAAGATGCCTTCAATTGCATCTCTTCTTGGACACTAATTGAGCTGTAGTGATGTAAAGGTCATTGGGGCACAAAATCTGATTGAGACTGGTATCTTGAGGTTGCTAAAATCACTGGAAATGTAAGAGAAGCTGCACAGTTATAACTGTAATATGTATTTCTTTATGGGTGAGCTGCATTCTTTAAGAATTTGAAATGAAATTGCTATTTTGTTTCTTCCCTATCCAAGAAGGTAGATTTTGCATTTAAATGTGTTCTAAGAGGTAACAGATTTGAAGTAACCCTACAGAAAGCCTGACTCTTTCCAAAGCAGTGGGCCAGTGATGGTAGATGAATAACAATCTTTGGTAGGAGAGAAGAGAAATCCTGTTCCTTAAGGCTCCTCAGCTATCAGAGACAGTTTGTTCTTGGTCACAAAGAACATATGTTACCATGCCTTGATGTTTGTTTGGTCCAGGAGTTGTTCTCCAGAGACAGACCAGCCTGTATGAGAGGGATCATGTATATATGTAAGGCCATACTCTGAAGGGGCCAATTTTGATAAATACAAATCCAAGGTGCAATGGGGAGGACCTTAATGAGAACCAAAAAAAGCCCTCCATTCTGATATCCACTACGATTTTACCTCCAGARTGCATCACAGAGTAAAAGGGAGATTTTTTTCCAGTTTAAGTATACTAATGCAGTCCTGAAAAGGGGTTTGATAAAAAGCTTTGGCTATAATATAATCAGAGTTATCTTTGTGAATCATTTGGATAATTTGCATAAGCTATTATATTATTTTAATGTTATACTGTTCATTTAATTTGACTAGTGCTGCTTTATTGTGGCCAAAGTTCTAGTTTGGTGTAGATATAATTTAAATATTTATTCTCAGCTTTAAGATGCTCAGGGGTCTGCATTAAGCTATTGGCAAAATCTTTAGTTTGGCATAGGTGTGTTCACAGCTGTGTTCAGTAATTCTTGAATTTAGAGGTCRAACCAGTGAAATCTGTTAAAAATATCTGATGTTTTGACTCTTCTTTGGGTCAGTATTGTGCAGATTTCTAAGATCTTCGAGCTTTCATTTTTTGTTATTATGTGGTTTGGATTTCTATGTATATAAAAATCAGGGACAGAAAGCACACCCCAAAGCCCACAAAGGTCTTGTGCTGAAAATTACGCAATGCCTGCCTATCATTGTAAATCTATATAAAGTTAATAATCTCACTTCAAAGTTTTGATCCTATAGGTGCATTTAATATTTCTTTTATGTGCTTCAAATATGTTTGTGTTTGAAAATCAAAGGCTTCTATCCACATTAAAGGCTACATAGATGGCTAATCAAATAAATATAAAACCATGTGCCATAAGCATGGCTGATGGTTTTCAGACAGCTTGGAAATTCTTGTGCTCTGAGGGGGAATGTTAACTTATACAGGAGACTAGTTTAAAATACAATCCATCACCTGGACATCAATACAAGAAAAACCCAGCTAATGGAAAGATCAGACTCTGGATTTCCCTTCCCTGACAACCAGAAGAGCCAGTTTATTTGGGAGTAAAAGCTGCATTTTCTTCAAGTACCRTGTTGCAGGAATGCTTTTTGAGTTCCCGGAGACTTTTCAAATACCTGGTGCTTATGTGAGCTTCCAAACCTCCACTGAAACTATTCCTCCACTCCTTTGGTTCTTCTCAGACGTGGGGCTTTGTCAGTGCTCTATCCCTCCATAAGTGTGCTCTGCTTTTTTGGGCCTTTCTGATCTTCATGAAATGGGGTAAATGATGTTGCTCCAGTGGCAGAAATGAAGAGAGCCTTAACTGGAAACAGCTGTTCTGTCTGTGATCTTCTAATGCAAGGATATTGGAAKAGATGGGAATAGGAGGTGATGCAAATATGTATGTCTGATGGAGGAAGTGCTTTGAAGTCATGCAGCTGTCAGTTTCTACTTTTTAGTGAACAGATGTGTCAGGGTCATGATTCTCAACGAAACCTGAAACAGTTTTTCAAGTTACCTGACACAAGACCAAGCAACTCTCTACAGATTGTGTCCATAGCCAAAGGTTGGATTGACTGTTCTATACAAAAAAAAAGGGGTACATTTCACATAACATAACAATTATCTTTTTCTTTAGAAGTCATTCAGACCAAATCTTTGTATGATTTTCATTTCTCCAAGCCTTACTCTGGGACACTAACTGACCAAAGATTTGTAAATCTAATGGATGAAACTTAGCACTGTAGATACCGCCATGATAAGACATCTGTTAAGCAGATACTGTAAAGAAACACATCAAGACAAACCTCAGTATTCCTTTTCTTATTCCTTTTCTTCAGGATAAAAGTGAATAGCAGCTGGGCAGCCAGGGCACGAGAATTCCTTGACTGAGCCATGGTGGCGACCTTGGGAAGAGAGTTTCTTTTAGGCCACTTCAAGTGCAAGTGCTGTTTGTTCAAAAGGAAGGCCTTTTACAAAAGAGCAGGACTCTTGTTATGTTTTTTACCCCTGCTCAGCACCATGTATAACAAAGAAGAATTTGGTTTTAGCACAGAGTTCTGAAGGGAGAGCATCCCTGCTCATGTATCTTCTGCCCCATGCATAAAAAAAAAAAATAAATTAGTCTTTAACTGCATTTCACTTTGCCTTGTAAAGTCTGAAAGATGGCAATACTTCACTGGAAAGACRTAAGCAAATACAGCTCACTTTAAAAATACTTTCTCATGTTACTAATAGCTGACTAAGTACAATTATTTTGTTAGTCATGATCTCCCATATGCATTGCAAAACTGCATTATAAGTAAAGAGAAAAATATAACCATCAGCATTTTTTAATTGACTTAGTTATTGAATAATACAATGACAATCTATAAAAAGCTCTTGCCACTTAACAGGAAAGGGCAAAAAATTGTGCTGAGTCTAAAATAGGTGATAATGACAAGAAATGAAGACCTTAAATGAAGACATTATTCAAGCACCTACTGCATAAACTTCARTCTATTGTACTTCAGTTGGTCACATAGCACAATGTATGTCGTTTGTTTCAGTAAAATTGTAACAATGGATGTGATCAGAAGCAAAAGCTCCACACTTGTAGAACACAGGACATTTTTGGGTTGCTCAATAAAAACCATTTTGTGTCTTCCTCAACCAGACAATATGATTGGGTGATAGGACTRAGCCCTTATGATGTTCATAAATATAAACATTAAATAACAGCTGCAGGAATTAATGTCATGTCTTAAATCTGCATGATGATTGTCTGTCAAATGCTACCTTTAAATKAGAGGCATGCAAAATAAGCATCTATTAGCATCCTTTTCTGGTATGTGTAGCAAAAAATTAGTTTTCTGTGTTGATGGTGCATAAATTTGGGATTAAATGCACAAGAATCACAGTGTTTCAAACTTCAAAACTCATAAAAATGAAAGTGCTTTAAAATTATGTTTGAGATTAAATTTAGTGTAGAAGTTGGTGTTCTAGTACTTACAGCACCACAATACTTATAGATAAAGATTAGTAAGAAGCACATATCGAAAACAGTATTGGAACACRATGACATTTTCCCAGAATTTTTGCATTTTGAAAGACTCTTACCCTATTGTTAAATAGAATGCATTTCTCTTCACTTCCATGGCAGCAGAGTGAAGACCTGCCTTCTTTTGTAACTTAGAGGCTGCTGGGGATCATTTATGTCAATTGAAAGAAAAGTTGTTATTTGCTCGTGGCGTTTATCTCCATCTAATCTAATGTGGATAAAAACCTGAAAAAAATTTATGGAACAACTTACAGAAATAGCATAAATACGTAGAAAATACAGACTCTGACTTGAAAACATGGGAAGATGAACTGTGGTAGCATGCTGAGTTATCAGGCCATGAAAGAGAAAGATTATCTCTGTGGAATTGTTCAGCAGTGCTGGCATGAGTCAGACCGAATCGTGTTTGCCTTCTGCAAGGCAAGGCTTTGTTATGCGGAAGAATTGAAATATCTCTGTCTAAAAATAGGAGACAAGCAAGTGTCCATGAAGAATGCAAAGTTCATGTTTCTTTACATTTTATTTTTTGCCTCTRGTCTCCAAACTTGCTATGATTGACTTTTTCCCTTTCTTAACTAAAACTGACATAGTCAAAATACAGAGGTTATAAAAGTGATATGCATTGGCTCTTGCAAGTGATTGACAACAYGCTGTGTTCTTTTTACTTAGAAAAACTAACACAGTAATCCATGAGAAGTGTATTTGTCTGGATCTTTTCTATTTGCAGATGTCCACAAGCTTTAGGTAAAATCAGATGTCAGTGGAGAACTTACAACCTAATTGTATAATTCTTTTAGCCTATTGTTTATGTGATTGCAGATATACAGCTTTGTTTTAATCTGTGCAAATTTTATTTATTAAAATTAAACCACACATTATAGTTCAGTATAATAATTCTGTGCATTAATTATAATGCCTGTTCATATATTGGGGGAAAAAACCTCAAATGGTCTCCTTTCCTCTGCCTTTTGCTTTTCTGCCCTTTGACATTAGAGGTACACAGTTAAACCTTTTAACTTACTTTTCACAGAAAATCATTCTGCCCCTCCAGATGTTACCACTTACACCTCAGAACACTCAATACAAGTAGAAAGACCACAAGGATCAACGGCACGGGTGGCACCAAAGTATGGCAATGCTGAGCTTATGGAGACTGGTGATGGTATGTCCCAAAACAGAACTGGATTTGTCCCCAAACAGAACTGGGGTTATTTTGAGTATCCTGACCTTTTTAGTGGTTACTGTATGCATCTGCTCTTGGTTTTTGGGTGTTCTTCGTGGCTTTTTTCCTGGGCACTTTTCACTTGTAAACACAAAGTTGCAGCACCTTTACAGTTCTAAAATAAGCTGATATCTATGAAGATAACATAGAAAAATATTTCTTAATCAGTAGAGCTGACTCCCTGTAGAAAGTGTTTGGTAAAAACCCCCAGAGAATCTCTTCAGATTTGCTGTTATCATGCTGCCTGGTTACAGCTAGTCTGTTTTTTTAAATTATGAAGAATGTGAGGTCCTAGCATGGCTACATCTTGAAAATTGAAATTTTTGAAATTTTATTCTCTGATTTTTTATTATTTTGGTTTTTTGGCTTCTTTTTTTTTTCTTTTTTGAGAAACAGTTATTTGTAAACCCTTATTTACTACTCCTCTTTTCTAAAACTTACCAAACAATATTTCAGCACAGCATGGAATTGTTGACCAAGTGTACTGTATCTAAACTTATTATTAGTTCAGCTCTAAACAACACTTGGTAAAAGATTTGGAGCCAAACTTATGGAAGAGTAAGAAGTTGAAATTCCTGCAATGCAGTGACAGAAAGCTATTAGTTCAGGAACAGATGATGTGCACATTGGAGAGGTTTTGCACTCAACTAGAGAAGAGGAAGGGGGAGGTGAKTGATGGGACTATAGTATAAAAATGYCCCTTGCCCCAGGCTGCTGCTCAGAGCTGTGTTTTCCAAAGTGCTGTATGGGCAAGCCTGCTCCCTTTGGAGATTGCTGGCTGGTGGGATTAGCTGCAGGGATGTTCAGAGAATACAGGGGCATGCTGAAGCAATACAAAGATATGAACCATATTTAAGATGAATACTGGACAGATGTCCCCCTGCAGTGTAAAAATAACCCAGAATAAATGATGGGGCAGAGCCTATGACCCACACTCTTCAGCRGGCTGCAGTCTAGTTCAATCAGTGTTGGTATGGCCAATGACCATGGGGAGGGCCAGTCCAGTTTTCTCACTGACCATTGCTGAGGCAATTCTCCCAGGGTACTGCCATTTGCTGTAGGGACATTTTTCCCACTGTGTTTCTCTCCCTCAGTCTGTGTGCTGCTTCCCCTCTAATTTTGCAACCTTGCTCTGACATTATTGTATTGATTTTATTTACATCAGGTATCACTGTTCCTTTTTGCTTGCGTGTTTTGATGTTAAACACTTGAGTCACAGTATGGCATGAAACTGTAGTTGTGGGGGCCTTGCAGTCCTAGACCTCTCCTTACCCCCTTGATGTCTGGTGGGTGCAGCACAGCCATCAACTGATGTCTCCATTGATCCCTGTCCTGCAGGAGTGCCAGTRAGCAGCAGAGTGTCAGCAAAGATTCAGCAGCTGGTCAATACCCTGAAACGGCCCAAACGACCACCATTACGAGAGTTCTTTGTAGATGACTTTGAGGAATTGTTAGAAGGTAAAATGACTGTTTTTCAAAAGGTTTGGGGATCGCTTATTAAAACTCTGTAAAATGTTTGTCTCCTACGTTGACTTTCTAGAAAGACAAGACAAGTAAGCCCTTCCTGTACTGGCAAGTACCAAAAAAMCAATGGTATTCAGTGGAAACTGCTGGCAGTAAGCTTGGACATCGTGCTGTGGAGTCAAAGTGTTTCTTGTCTGCTCAGCTCCTGGTTCTGCTTGCAAAGAAATGACAGAAGAGAGTGTAGGGAAGCTTTGCTTAGAGAACCTTCAGCGGTGGGTTACAGCCAGTGCTTTGGAACACCAATAAGAGAAAATATGTTAGTGAGGGAGCATGTTAAATGTTTTACAACATCCCTTGTGTAACAGTGAAGTATGAAAAACGAACAAAATGTAAGATAGAAACAAAGATAAAGTCAATAAATGGAACTTTTTWAAAAWAAGACCAGTGCTTTGAGAATTAAGATTCRTCAGGATGTGGAAATTTAAATAGTCTTCACAGGAATTTATAAGAAACCGTGTTACRGAACATGACTTAAATCAATCTGTTACTTGTTAAAGTACATTTTTGTCAGTAGCTCTGCAGTTCATCTCATTACTGCATTTTTTCCAGGAAAAAGTATTTTCCATCTCTCTTTAGGAATAAAGAAAGGTTTACTGTTTTGAAGATAAATATATGCATGCTGCCTCAGCAGTTTCTTTCCCTTCTTGTAGAACTAGTGTAAGAACAAGGACTTTTCATTCCTGAGGTGCATCAGTTGCTTGATCTGTGCTAAAGTTAAAAGTAGATTATTCTGTTATATTTCTCTGTTGCTTCTCAATACCTTCTTACATGTCACTGTTTTCAGAACATTTTGCAAAGGTAACATATTCTCTTGGTTACACAGGTGTACACAAGGTGTAGAATTTACATGGTAACTGTCTATCTTTTCATAATCATAAGTTCAACAGCCAGATCCAAACCAGCCAAAGCCAGAAGGAGCTCAGATGTTGGCCATGCGTGGGGAACAATTAGGAGTGGTTACAAACTGGCCACCTTCCCTGGAAGCAGCCTTGCAGCGGTGGGGAACCATCTCACCAAAGGCTCCTTGCCTAACCACTATGGATACCAATGGAAAACCACTGTACATTCTCACTTACGGTGAGCACTCTTTGAACTGTTTGTGCTTTTATATATTCTGTGTGGTGTGTGTAGTAAATGCATAAATGTAGAGTGAAAAAAAGCTTTGTAATGATGCACCTGTTCCATTCGTGAGTAGGGTAAGACAGCTCTGAAGCTGTTGATGTCTGAGTATGGGTTGCTGAGATGTCATAGTATGATTTATTTCAGATAGAGGAAAAGAGCTGAGTAGATATACCTACCCATGGAATAACAGATTATAAATTAAAACCACCTTTTAAATAGAAATGTGTCCTAGGTCAGATTTTCCTGATGATTGATGTCCAAATCCATTGCCCTTGGATATCACCCAGGCTTTGTTCTGCAAAAGCCTAACCTGGTCTACAAAATTCATCRGCTTCCTGAAGAAGTTAATAGGATTTTTTCCTTTTTTTTACTGACATTGTAGTAAGTGTGATTTAAATTATTTCTCCTGATGGGTTAATTGTACAACTAGCAAATGAACCCCCTTGAAATAGGTTTGCCAGGATATATTTTAGYGTGACCTTTGGTATGTTCACGTAGTTCAATGTATACTGCTTGACAATGTATTGCAACCAAGAAAGACCAAATAAAAATAAGCATAAGGATATCTCTGACAAATAACWCCCATATTGCTTCTGATTTTGAGATGTTCAGGGGACATTTGGGAGATGTTCAAAGGAATTATTATGAATAACTGTCAGACTTTGGAAGTGAGTTGGAACATGTCCATATGCTATTGAGATGGATATAAAAATTATTTTGCTTTTTATATTTCTACCTTCTCAGGGACTTGGAGTTCTGTGCAGAGAATGTTGTTACATGCTCTGATATAGAGGTCTGTCTGTTTTGTTCAGTGCTGAACATTCATTTCCATTCAGGAATCAGACCTAGATGGTCTCTGGCCAAAAAGTTGTCTGCCACAAGTTTGGCACTGCAAATACAGTTAAAGGCTTTTAAAGCATAASAGAACCTTTCCAGCTGAGGGTCATGCATGAAACATTTTCCCTTCAGGGGCTTCAGAGTTAAGTCACTTAATTTCAGGGGCAAACATACGATTCACCATTGATGAATGTTTTTCTTCCTTAAGGACATTTACTGGAAACTAGGGAAGAATTTTAAAGTTTGCAATTACATATTTGCAGAAGTCATGTCATCTACTGAATGCTTTAAATAAATTGGACAGGAAAGGAAATTAAGCTATTACTGAGAATCAGACCATTTTTCTGAATTTGGGATTCTGTCCAGMGAGTCTGAGCATATGTCCTGCTTTGCCTGAGGCTGTAGGGTGAGCAAATCAACCCAAGTAACTTATCTGCATGGCTCATGGAGCCACCTAGCCTGCTTCTCTGTTCTAAAATAACTCTTTCCTCTTCTGGGTTGTCTAAATCTTGAGAAAAGTAGGACTAAAATTTGTGTTTTCTCACCTTTCATTTGGCAGCACTTTGGGATGTGGTTTTCCTGTTGCCTTTCAGTAGTTTCCTGAGGTCAGAAAAAAGACAGGTTTTTTTTTTTTTTCTTTTTTTTGTCTTCTTTTTATAGATAAAAGAAATTGCAAACCAAAACATTTCATAGATTTGCTGAATTTTTCTTTGCTGGGTGCATTTAACACTGATACTTTTTTCATGGGAAATGTTCATTTACAATGCCATAGTAGTTTCCTTAAATGAAAACTGCTTTGGAAAAGTCATTAACAATCCAGCCACCTGGCATTTCACTGGTGACTTTATGGATGATTTTGCTGTAGCTAGTCCACCTTCTGTGCCTGTAATATTTTCTAGCAATTGCAGGCATGGCAGTTTTTAACTTGAAAATTAATAGACATTAAGCCTTGAAATCATTAAAGACACTCCTACTCATGACTTTTTATCCTTGTGCCTAGTTCCACTGGCCCTGGTAGTAATAAACTTTTGAAAGATGAGCTTAGCCACAATCCTGCCACATGGTATTACTGTAACACTCAATTTCCTCATGTGCCTGCTATGATCAGGTGACTAAAATTTTAACTATAAGCCCTGATGATTTTCAGTAGCCTCTAGTTTGTATTCCACAGTAATTTAAAGAAATACCATTATGAATTTTCATATATTTCACAAATATTCATGAAYTATAAGAATAATTCTAATTTTCCAGAGTTTTGGATCTTGAGATGTAGTCTTCACTTGCACCTCCTCTTGAATACTTCACCTCTATCTACTCTCTCTGTTTTTTGCTTGTCTTTTCTCACACCCCATTGTCATGGAAATCCTTTTCCTTTATCTTCCAACTTTCCAGTTAAGAGGAGGCTTCTTTTTGATGTAATTTGATTTCATTCTCAGTATATTCTCCAGTTTTTTGTCCCTGCATGGGTGAGTTGCAGGTTTGCCTGCTTATCCCACACTTTTTTCCTCCTTTCCAAGATGATTTCCAGGAGTGTCTCTGTAGCTATCAGGTAGCTCAAGGCCCATCTTGAGCAGGAGTCCTAATGCCCTTAACACCAAGCATATTTACCTCCTCTTTTGTGGATTTTTGTAGACAATATTGCCTTTCCATGCATCTTTGAGGYTCTAAAGAGAGTACCATACACAGCTCAGACATTTCTTTCTTTCTTTATTTTACAGCCATTGTGTGTTCAAACCTCACAGGCTATTTTAGGAGGAAATCTTTTCAAATTGAGGCATTTTGCTGCATCTACTTGGTGAAATCTTGGTGACCTTGGTCCTGATTCTTACATCAGGCTCTCTTCTGGCCCTGACAAACATAGTGCTGACCTCTTGCATCCCTCCAGGATGCTTTCTTATTTGCCCTTGGTGGCCTTGGGTGCTGAAAAGAAGCTCTGAGAGCCCACAAAATTCTGCTTCTTCAAGGTCTTCCTCAGAACTTCCCTTTGCTGTCCCTTCCAGAGACACCTCTGAGGACAGAGGCCAGGCTGGGCTCTGCCATGGCAGTCAGAGGTGGGGCAGTGCTGCAGGGACCACCTTGTGTGGTGCACTGGGATTTCTCCCCTGARGGTGCTGATGTGGATTTGTGTTCACGTGGCTTGGAGTGGGGAGTGTTCCAGGTTCTGAAGGGCTTCTGGGCCAGGAGGGGAACCAGTTTACAGAAGTTGCACTTCTAGCTGTTGCTTAAAATCATTGCTGCCCTTCCATTTCTCTGCAGGAGTTCATCAAATTTGTGATGCCTTGTATCTCCTGTGTCTTTTTCTGCATGTTTTTTGAGCTTCTTGTCTTCATAGCATGTCAGGACTGGTTTTTTCCACATGTCTCAGATTACTTTAGATAGAATAAATGTATAACTGTACTTGCAGACTTGATCCTTTTTTTCAAGCAAGTGTTTGAAGCGTTTGCCTCAGTTCTTGAAGCTCTTCTCAGTGCCCCAGTTGTAATCTTTATTTAATGTACTCAAAATTCTTAAATTCTTTCTAGTGAATGAAACACTGTGAATATCACTTATTTCTCAAATATTTTGTTCCTCTGGGAACTTGTTTAAGTGGAGAACATCTTAGTTAGGTTATTCTCAATCCCTTTATAAATCAAATCACTGAATATGCATTAATTGAAATGTCTGAGATATGGGAAGGAAATATGTCTTTATCAGGTTTTATGAGAGTCTGAACTCTGACTAGAAAAGTAATGTGTTCTTTGAGGAAAAGGAAGACAATTTCTGGCTCAAACTTAATCAGAGTAGTGGGGCGTCTGGTTTTGGTATTAATAATGAACTGCTTTGTGATTTCTTAGAGGAGAAATGTGAATAAAGGACAATTAGATCCTGTGTAGTTCTTAGGATACCAGAACTACTTTTCTTRCTTAAAATGATTATTCTAAGGAGAACCAGAACGCCTGGGAAAAAAGTAAAGTGTYGAAAGTAATTAATCAATAAACAAGTTCTGAGCTTTTTGTAATCATTGTTAAAAACAACAAAATGAGTACCAGTTAAATTTGTCTGATTCAAAGAATCTAATTTCCTTTATCTAACACTATTGGTAATCAGATTTTTTGAAACTATTTTCAGTAGCTCTGATGTAGTGTTTCCCACATCAGAGGGCCCCCCAGAGACTTCAAGGCTCAGAAAAAAGAGCAGATGTGACTCTCTGGGCAGGGGACAGCTTCTTCCATTTGGATTCTATGGAGAAGGAAATGCTTGGCAAATGGCATTTGTTTGCAAATGAATTGCTGATTTTAAAAGTAACTTTAAAGCAACTGTAAACATTTTGGGGCCAAAGGGATCCTGCCTCAGCAGAGGTGATGTTGCTCATACTGGAGATATCCTGGCATTCCTTAAAGGTAAGAACAGGCAAAACCAGCCAACCCCAAGCCATCCTGCACCTGGTGTGCAATGTGCACCCCTTCCTGACCTTTCTSTGAGAATGCCCCAGACCAGGAATTTCACAATTATCAGCAGGAGAGAGATAGCTTCAAGGTGCTTCTGACCAAGTAGCTGCATAACCAAACTGTCCTTACCTCTGAAATAACTCAGGACTCACAGAAGTATGAATAGTCATGGTTTAAATCCCCAGACAGATATTAATCTTATGATTTGTTCAATACTCTAAATTTTTATTTCGTTAATAAAAAACCTGAAAATTGCTGGATTAAATGATTCAGACTTCAATATCAAGCATGGTAACAGCAAGGRTGCCCCTATTCTGAGTGTGTCTGTAGTCTTTAATTCTCTGCAACAGAATATTTTTGTTCTTTTTCTCTGGATTTTTTCTCCCAAAAGGTAACAACTTCATTTTCTGTTCAGGCTGGATCTAAAGAGTTCATGAAGAAAGGATTACCAGAGCAGTAAAGCTGCAACTATTATCTTGCAAAGCAAAAATAAAAGCCCCTTTACCTGCATAACATTAAGAAGTTTGCCATTTACCCTAGATTTAATAAATGCTCTTGCTTCTATTTAATACAAGGAATGTTGTACTGTGGTATTGAGAAAATGAATATTTGACAAAATTATTTGCAGTTAAACTTTGGCAGCCTCGCAGTTGCTGTGCACGGAGATTGGTAAGCACCCCCTGGTTTGGCTTTGTTGAGTTAGTGCTGTGTGGTTCTGAAAAGTGTCCTGAAGACAATCAGGAAATTCATTGTGGTTTGTTTTCTGAGTTTTCTCCCTGATACAGCTTTTCTATTAAAACCCTCTTTACATTCAACACAAACATTTAGTCCTTTTACAGATTTGGAAAGGAAGAGGAAGTGGATTTACTTCAGTGTCATGTGAAAAAGACCTAATTTTTGTGAACAGATCCCTTTTTGTGTGGTTTTTAACACCTTGTGGTTTCCTTTACCTTCATACTGTGTTGCTTAACCAGATGGGACTGGATATTAACTCCCTTCACTTGCTAAATTTTATTGCCAACTGAGTAGACTTAAAAAAAAAGATGACTGATTACAAAACATATCATTGCTGATGTAGAGTTTATACTGCTCAACTAAATCAAAACCCCAGTGGCAGGAGGAGAAGGCCTGGCTCCACATGGGTGCTARGAGTGTCTGTCACAGCTGCCAGCAGGCGAGATGCCGTTCTCCATCCTGTCCTTCCCAGCATTTCTGCACGTGTGATGTCTGCCAGATATGGCTCACATTCAGAGGCAGAGTGGTACTTGCTGTTACTCACTGGACAGTGGGAACTCTCTGCTCAGWTTGCAAGTGTGTGAAGAACCTGAAAGGCCTCCCTGCAGCAGCGTGCTGCTAGGGCATGGGAGTCTGGCAGCAGCACTCTGGCAAAGTGACAGAAGTGGCTAAGTGAAAATCTTTAGAGGAAGATTTATTTCAGTAAATAAGCAATTATAAGTTAGGCAATCATAAATGGACAGAAAAGCTCTGTTTGCCACCATCTCGTAGAGTTATACAAGATTTTGGAAAGCWGCAGCACAATTAGCAGCTCAGTGGGAGGTAGGAACAAGGTAATAAATTGTAGCAACACGGTGTGCATCAACTGCCTGTTGTTGGGGTTTTGTTTTCCAAAATTAGCTAGGGGAGCTCTACTAATGTGCTTTGTATGGGAAATGGTTTTGTGACCTGAAAACTGAGGGGTACTTCATGTTCCTAAACATCCTGTGCCCKATGTAACTCACAATATGTGTGACTGGCACTGCCAGCACTGGGTCTGCAGAGCCTGGGCCCTRTCCAGAGGGCACCCTTGTGCCTTAAACACCATGGGACACTTCTGTTGATGACATAACAATCCTTYATTTTTTAAATGCATGAAAGTATCTGTTAATGTTTGTCTAGTGAGATCAGGGCCTGACAGGCACAAATCCTGTGCAGGTGTGGTGGGTAGGAATGTTGTTTGGAAGGACCCTGCTGCAGTGGGGATGGGGACAAGAATGCCAGGAGCAGGAGGGCTCACAGGGTGTGGTGTTATGGCAGGGAAGCAGCAGAGCAGCTCCAGACTCCAGCACCTGTGCTCTGCTGCAGAAAAGGATGAGGCATGTGGCACAGCTGGGAAAGAGGAGCTCTGGCACTGAGCTGGGACACGGGCTGCTCCACTCACTACCAAATGAAGCTGTTGCTTGAGTTTCCTACATMCTCCCTGCTGTCTCCAAGCCAGCTCAGAAGATTAATGGCAGTGTGTTTATCCAAGGAGGGCTGGTGCTTCACTGAACTTGGGCTGAGGACAATGGGATGAATCCCCAGTGGCCCAACCAGATTTCCTCTGGAGCCCGTGGAACGAAGCGATTTATCCGCACAGGGAGGGGCCCTGAGCCCCAGCTCGGGGTGACAGCCTTGGCTGGGGCACAGCTGGCCCCTCAGCAGGCCTCCCACTCCCACAGCACAGATGTGGCACTGCCTGCAGGTCACAGCAAGGTCRCAGCATCGGGATTGGTGCGAGAGGTTTTAGCAATCGGCTTTTTCCCCAGCAGCGTCTAATCCCTCAAGTTTGCAAAGGAAGAGTCGCTCTGAATTGCAGCTTAGGCAGARCCAAGGAAGGAAACACTTCAAAGATTTCCTTCTGTATAACATCCTCCGTTTCTCAGAGCTGTTATCCTGCAGACGTGGAGTCCTTTGTGTTTCTCTTGGTGTCAGGCCGGGGAGGGCAAACAGCCAAGGTGACAAAACAGACCCAGGGCTCAGTCCACGTCTGGTTTGTGCCCCATCCAGAAGCCACTGATCTGGCCTTGATCATCCATACATTCCTAGCTCAGCCTCTGGGTTACTGCTCCTTTTGTGGCCCTTTTTAATTTAGTTTTTGGAACACAGCTATATACCCTGCTAGAGAAATTCCAGACTTCCTGTGAACAATTCAGTTCAGGATCTGCCTGGGCTTTGCTCTGCAGGGTGCCTGGGGGTCCCTGSCTGCCCCTGGCAGCCCACACTGCAGCAGAGCTGGCAGCAGCTGAGGGCAGGCAGAGCCTGCAAGGGTTGGACATTATAGAGCTTGGAAGATCTTTGTGTTCCAGCCCCTTCCCAGCTGAATGCAAGCAAGCTGCTTCACTCCAGTTTTCCAGTTTCATACTCAGAGGCATGTGTGCCTCAGATACTTAACACAGGTTGGTATCATACCAGTAAACTGAGAAGGAAAGGGCTTTGGTGACAGAAAATTCAAATCTATTGTGGCCATTTTTGTGCAGTTCAAAGTGTATTCCAACAGAAAGGTGAGGAATTAGGAAGGCAGTCTTATATTATCTGTGTCTTAGAAGAYGAAATAAAATTTTGGCAATAAAAGAGCATCATGACAAAATGTGTTTAAACTTATTTAAAACTCTACTAGAAACCACTCCTTTTGCTGCACTGACAGTGTGGGGTCACGTGCCTTGACGCAGTGCCACTGTTCCCCTGACTGCCACACAGCACCTTTAAATTTTGTTAGACTTTGAGAGAACTTAATTTTGGCATTTATCCAGGACTCTTAGGTGGAGATGATTGTACTGCATACCTGGGCACCACTGAAAGAATGCATCTAAATACTGTAATAAGAATAGCCCTTAGATTTTTAAAGAAAATATTTGATGGTACATTTGATAGATGAAAAACTAGTGTGAATATGTCACAAATGTAAATTTAAGACTTGTTACAAMTTTAATCTTTAGAGCTCAGACATAACTTTTCACAGCAGCTCCTTCAATGTTCATTTCAAGTTTAAAAGTGTTTTGTGTAAAGATGGTTCTCTTTTGCAATTCAGAACTTTTGCCAGGCTTTTGATTTCCAKTCTCCAATATTCTGTATCATTGCTAATTGCTCTTTTAAGTTTGTTGCCACTGAAGCTTTAATGTTGAAAAACYTAAGTAAAAAGACTATTTGCTTTCTTAAGGCCTCCTTTTTTTTATCCTATTCACTTGTCAAGTTCAAGTGTTAACTGTAGCAGCAGGGAGGATTTCAAAGACTTTCTTTTCATCAAATGCAGGTAGTTCTGTGRGAGTTAATCCTGCAGACATGCTCCTGTATCTGTGTTGAGTTTCCMGTGAAACAGAATTGTGTTCCTTTCTGAGCAGCAAGACAGTTCAACATGCAAATACTGGAGTAATTCTAATAAATTAAAAACTTTGCAAAGCATAGTTTGATTATACTATATTACTGTTTTCATAAGAAATTGCATTTAGTACTTTCTCCATAACAAGCAGCAGTGACCCTTCCAATTTTCCTTAAGTGGGCAAAAATAGAAAATCTGGCCTTCTCATCTTACTTTCTATTTACATCGGATTTGCACTTAAAAATGATTCAGTAGTATTGCATTTTATAACCAGGATGTGGAGGTTCTTATTATAGCAACTGCTTGGCTTAGTTATAAATAGCAACAGTGCTTGTTTGGGGCCTGAACTGCTGAACTCCATAGGTAATCCTTTGTCAGAACCTATTATCGTTTCAGTTCTTGCTGGGCATGAATTAAAGATTTGTTACTGTCAGAATGAATAGTGCTTAAAGGCAGTACCTGGGGCCAGCCAGGCACAAGGGCTGCTAAACTTGCTGCTGTTCACATGGAAGTAACAAGGTCTCTAAACAAAGGGCATCTGGAAGGGCAAAGATGCCAATCACTTGAAGGATTAACCTGTAGTGTGGGCAAAGAGGTCTTGAGGAAAGAATTTTTCTTTATTGAATATTGGGGTGGGGACTTGATAAGGATTAGATAAGAGTGGTGCTGGAAAGGTGAAGAAAGGGAGGAGAGAGACAGTAAGGAAGGGTAACTGGGGCAAGTGAAATGAGTGAGAGAAGGGAGGGTATGGGAGCAGGTGAGAAGGAAAAAACCAAGTTAAATGGAAGAAGGCCCAGGAATAAAAGTGAAACAGCCATATGGATGTCCTAAGGTTCAGAGGGTCCCTGCTGCTTCAGTGTGCCCCTTTGGCTGTGGGGTGTTTTCTGTTTGTTGGGGTTTTCTTTTCTTTGCCTCTGCTTTTTGGGACTACTTTCCTTTTTCCTTGGTGAGAGAATTGCCATGCTCAAAACAGAACATCACCCTTGAGGTCAGTCTTGTGCTGAAATGTGCTGTGTCCACCCTGCTACAGCTGAGGTGTTGGGGTGGTGTCTGGACTTGATGATGTACCAGCCCCTTCTAACAGTTAATTTCAGAGTCAAGATCCAGTTTTCTCCAAAGTAAAACACTTCTGCTGTAAAGAAAGCTATTCTCACTTTTCTTTKTGTTTTTAAAGTGCTGCTGTCTTAAAAAAAGAAGTTCAAAGAAAACTTCTGATAAGTATTTAAGTATTTCCAGTAGTCCCAGTAGTGGTGTCATATTTAGTTGGAAAACTAATATAAATGTTCCTACTGTGTGTTTTTGACTTTTCAGGTATTCTTTCTCATTAATAATCTCGTAAAGCATAAGGATTTTTATATTAATTTTGAAAATTTTGTGTTAATAGGCAAACTTTGGACCAGAAGTATGAAGGTTGCTTACAATATACTACACAAATTAGGCACAAAACAAGAACCAATGGTACGACCTGGAGACAGGGTGAGTATCTCWGTGGTTATTTTGTAATAGTTCAAATGCAATATTGACAAAGGGAGAACAAGGTATTTGGGGTGCTCAGAGGAAATTAGTGAAGTGAAATAATGGGCTGTGGGACAGGGTGCTGAAATCCGCTGTTTCCTCCCTAAGACTGATCATTCAGACAGATGATTTGAACTGCATGTTAAGTAACCTGAGCTGGTACCCCCTGAACTTGAAGTTGTGGCAACATCAACAATAAACATTCCCACAGAAAGCRGGGTTTTTGGACATTGAACAACAGTCTGTTTAGCAAAAGCTTGCTTATGGAGCCTGGAGGTGTCRTGTGGATAAAAAACTGACTTACTAATGACTTTGTAGTTGTTGAGATGGTAGAAACAAGAGAAGCGTTGTGGAGGACAAAGACAAGCCAAGTCAGCACATTTTGGCAGCCAGTTGAATAAATAAATGACACTGACTGGTAACAGAGAGAATATTTCCATTCCTCTTCTGACACTGATGCAGCTGCTGCTAGAGGCTGAATCTAAGTAGAGGGATAAAGAGAGCAAGAATTGCAGAGATAGCACTTGAAGATGTTAAATGAAGACCAGAACGTCCTGTGGCTTTGCTAACATTGTTCTTACAACCCTACCCCTTTGCCAAGGCTGGCTTAGCCTGCTGCTCATTTTCTCTGCCAGAGTGTGTCTAGAAAATTCCACAGGTCCCATTCCAGTTTGGATCTAAGCCATGGAATGGATATTCCAGAACAAATTTGTCAGAAATGCAAATTTTAGTCCTGCCCTAGTGCTTAGAGTTGTGAGTGTGGGATTAAGTTTCCCCCTCCAGTGTCTGATAGCAATTCTCAAACTGTCGGTTCACTTGATCCTCTTGTGCCACATGTGAGAAACATGTCTGCTTGCATTACACATGTCTTAGGGCTTCACAAATAAAACCATGCATTAATGCTTCCCAGAAGAAAAAAAAGAGAAAAAACCCCCAAAAGTGACAGTCCTTCCTGCRTTTCTTTTTGAAATAAATCATAAAGAAATTAACTAAAGGATCTCTAGATCCGTAATCTAAATTGCTTCCTACAATGGCATTCAGCCAGGACTAGGATCTGAAGACTCTCTTTTACTTAACTTACAAGTGTGTCTCTAAGCAACAGCAGAAGCAGCAAGTTATTCAAGTGTATACATCAAAACAGTCCACCCAGAAATCTCCAAAAGAATAAAGTTCACCTACAGGCAATGTGCATCTCTCCTTATTTACTGTGTGCTGCCTGCCCATCTTCATAGTCATTTTCTGCAGCAGTCACTGGCATCTCCTAATGTTAAGAAAGGATTTGTGGATAGTTCAGGCTGAAAACTGGAAGTTTAGCTAGCACAAGACATTTAAGGAACAAATTGCAGCTCATCTAAAATAAGTCAGCCTAGATTAGAGTGAAACAAATGTTTGTAGCTGAGTGCTGAAAGCATATGCTTTGTGTTGCAAAAACATCTTGCCTGGCATCCCTGTGCAACAGGAACGTGATCATTTGAGGCAACTTCACATGAAGATGAGGTGTTACAGCRCTTCTGATGCTCTAGGCTGTGATTCTGGCTGTTACACCCCTGTTGTAATAACAAAAAGCTTTCTGACCTCTTTGAAAGTGAATACAGGCACATATTTCTGGTCTTTTCCAAATGAGAATGTATTGGAATAGGAYCCCAATATTGCCAGGTGGAACGTGCCTGGGCTCGTCTGACCCTTGCTGCTTGGCCAGGGGCAGCTGCTGTGGTATTTCACCACAGTGATACCGTTGGCTGGCTGGATGTAGCAGCTAGGCACTCGGAACCAAGTCCAGGCTTGTAGGACTCAGGCTTCACCTCTGATGGAAGTCCTTTGGCTAGGTGAAGAGTAAAAAGGAGAGGATTCCAACGGAGCCTTAAATCCAGAGTTTTATTCCAGGGTCACAGACACCTGAACGTTGGTAACAGCTCCGTTAGAATGCGGACCGTGCGGTCTGATTGTCTGTTTAAGCTCCAGGCAGGGGGAGGGAAGGGACAGGTGAGGCACCTGTGGGAGGGGCGRGGCCTCAGGGGACAAGGGACCCTTGGCTAACCCAATGAGCCCCAGGGTGAGGGGCATCCTTTGAACTTTGGCCAATCAKACGGCGTCCCTGCTGGAATGATAAGATTGACTGACAGCATTTAGCAAGGGGGGAAGGAGAAGGGGAAATTGGCACACCTGGGGGACAGGGAAGTCTATGACAGGAAATTGCAACACGAATGTATTTTTTTCTTATTTTGATATGTATAAAATAGTTTATATTTTCCCTTTAAAAACAACTTCTGTCAATGCAATTGGTTTTTCATGACTACCATTACCTCACCTTTTGGGTTCTTTGTCTGAGCCAAAAAGTAAATGAACGTGCCTGCATCTCCTTCCTTGTTTCTGGTATTATACGTGGCAAAGTGCATTTGCCTTCTATAGTAACTTCAGAAATTTAACCTTGCATCACCCCAGACAGCTGCCTGGAAATTAATCTTGCTCTCTGAAATACCTACTAGCTAACCAGATTCTCATCTGCTAATATACACTGTATGATTTTGTTCCTTCTGCCCTTTTTGCTCTTACACACATTATTTATTTATTTGGTACAAGTCTGYTAGTGATTAATGTTTTTTGAAGAGGAAGTTAATGCCTCATTCCCACTGGACTTCAGTGAGATTTTTTTCACCTCTGTCAGCTTCTTTTCAAAGATTCCCAGCCAAACCTTCAATGCCTTTATATAAGCAAAGACCAGTGCAAAACCTAAGAACTCWCAAAGTATATTTTGGGATCTTTCAGATGTTGCTGAGCTCAGCAATCTCTACCATCCCCCCCATGCACCTGGCAAAATCCCATTTGCATATGGTAAGCTCTGCACAGCCATCTCCTGCACTTGGATTGTTTAATGTGCAAGTATCCAGATAAAGTAGCAATGARGAATTATGAGGTTAAAGTCTTCAGCCTAAAAACCAGAGATATTTTGGACCCACTTGGACAAGGCTGGTTAGATTTCTTCTAGTTTGAAGAAATCAAGTTGATGTATGGAAGATCTCTACCTTTGAAGCCATGTGAAAATTCTGGGAACATTTACAATCTCCAGTAACCTTGGAGCATACATGGAAACATCATGATTTTACTTCAGGAAAACTCCAGTGGAAGTTTGTGGCAGTACCATTTGTCAGTCTCTCTGTGTCTGGACTGAAGGCACTTGAGACAGTAGTTCATGTTCAGACTCAAGTGTTTATTATTTCTTAACAGTAAAACAGTCTCACTACTGTGAGTTTGGCAGCTTTTCATTAGAAGGCACAAAATGGCCAACAATCTCTTGTTCCAAGGTCTTTTAAGATTAACTATCCAACTAAGACACTTAGATTATTTTTCCTTTTAACTCAATAACTGATCCCAAATGCCCACAATGCAGACTTTTCTGCCCAATTACAAAATGCCACCCAAACCCAGGAAGAAGAAGGAAGAAGAAGCATAAAGAAAAAACCCAGGACAACACCCTGTGCCCTCCATCTTGCYTCCATCCACAACATACTAAAAATCCCAAAACCTAAATTTCTCACCAAATGATGCACCTACCCCACTCTCTATAATCTGTTTCACACTTTTGTGGATTCTAGTCTGTCTTTCTATCTTGAAGTCTAGGAAACTTTCTCCATGAGTGAGGGTCAAAGTCAGTGCTCCCTGGGGGTCAGGGCACCCCAGAGCAGACAGAGGAATATTCCCTGTGCCCTGGGTTTCCACAGGTGTTGAAACAGTGAAAACTCAAGAGCTGCTAAGTAGTTTCAGCAAGTGGCAAGGTGCTGTGATAATACACCCTTGTGCTGTGTGTGAGCCCAGGGGAAAGAGGTTTGGAGTAAGTTGCTGTGCCTTTGCAGGCCGCTGCAGTGGAGTGTGCAGGAGTTACCAGCTGTGTTACAGCTGTTTAGGATGTGAGCTGAGAATGCCCATCTGACTGAACTGAAATAAAACCACAGAGGGGCTCCAGCCACTACGGGCATTCCCCAGTGAGAGCAGTCCTGTTCCTGCCCTTGCCAGGAGAGCTCTGGGCTCTCTGAAGTGGCTGGATCCTCAGCAAAGCTGTGGYCCTTCCCTTCTCCTTTCCCTTTGCCTGTGGAGGATCTCAGGCATTGTCCTGCCTCAGGCAGGGCCTGCAGGAGTTAAGCTGCACAGCTCAGACCCACTGAGCATTCTGGTGAYCTGTGATTGGTTTTGGCATTCTTTTATCTAAATAATTCCCCAGCCCTAGCCCTGAAGCTGTTAAGTTCAACAAATCCACACCTAGGTTGATATGTGATATGGCCAGCTCTGGATGTGACGTTTGCTTCTAGATACCAGTTTTTGTGTGTACACAGCACACAGAAACTTCACACTGGGACAGCAGGACAGTCCTAGAACAAAACTGTTGTATGAGGCAAAGTGTAGTGAAACAAAACAGTGTGTTAATGATTGGCATAGTGACATCCTGAGTCTGGATAATTTGATTTGGTCRCATGTACACTTCAGTTTCAGTAAATTTCAAGCAAATTAATACATTAGAATCCAAAATCCTTTTAATTCCATTTACTTAGGTCATTTAACACTGGTAAAGCAATAATTTGATTCAGATGAAAGGTGTTGTCAATGTAGGAAACAATGCAGTATGAAAATATTTAACTACGTGCTAAGTGAAAATATTAATAAAAAGAATATTTATCAGAATAAATTCCTTCTGACTCCTTATTCATCTGTTATTAGGCATCTGAATAGCTGTCTAAGAAGTGCTCCAGTATCATCTACATCCAAAAGGAAGCATGGAACGTCCAATTATGATCTGACACCTAGGATAAAACATTTTTAATGTAAATTTCTCTCTTTCAGGTAACCCTGGTGTTTCCTAACAATGATCCTGCTGCTTTCATGGTGGCATTTTATGGCTGCCTGCTTGCAGAAGTTGTCCCCGTCCCTATTGAAGTGCCACTTACAAGAAAGGTGGGGAACTCACTTTCTTCTCTTTACTCCATTTTAGCACTTACRTCAGAATAAATCACATCTGAACATAGCTTTTGAGTACATTTTTGTGGTTAGCTAGCTCTGAATCTGAGGATACCAAGATAGTGCTGTGTGGTGAATTATATATAGTTCCTTCTGTTTTGTGATAGAAAATCTGAAGATGTGCTTGCAGTTTCAGCAAATGCAGATCTGCATGGAAAATGAGAGGAAAATTTTTCAAGAGAACAGCTTTGCTAGTCATAGATGGATTACCTTTGTTGCCTTTTAAAGCCTTCTGGTGTTGGCCACTGACAAAGAATCATTGGCAACAACTGCTGATTTTCCACCTGTCCCTGCAACCCAAGCTATGTTATAATGCCACTGGGGCTGTGTGTGCTGCTTCAAAGCTGTTCTGGAAATGCCTTCTCCTGTGTCTATATGTGCATGTGTGTCCCAAAGCTTCTGTCACCATGGTCACCTCTGCTGAGGGTGGCACTTGAGCAAATTCAGCTCAGGAGTTCTTGCCATAGAACATTCATAGAGAAAACTGATCACTGCTAATCAAAGGCATTTCACATCCTGTGCTGGTTCAAAGATACAACCACATATCCCAGAGAAGTGTTAGGAGACAGCTAGAGCAGTTCCAGCTGGAAGGAGTGTCTGGGGGCAGTGAGGAGTGGAGTGAACCACAGCTGGATCACTTAGGTTCTGCAGAATCTGAGGATGTATGCCTCGAAGGCTGTAAATACAGCAAAATGTATTTATTAGTTACAGGGGTTGGTTTTGGTCATATCCCCTTAATTTGCCATGTCTGGCTGCCCCCACATACCCCTTGTATAGTTGCTGTTTTATTAGCTAGCACTAATAATGCCTTTCTTTAATTATTTGGTCTGGGCTTGTCCACACAAAGAGTGTTCTCTAATCTTTACAAGTTTTCTTTTTAAACTGAATTGTTTTGGAAAATGTTGGCTGAAGCCATGAGATGCAGGCAAAGACCTGAGCAAAGGCCTTCTTTGGTCACATTTTCAATATTTCAATTGTCAAGGGCTTTTCTTTGAAATGTTCCAGTGTTAGAGTACTCTGGAGCAGAAGCTCAAATCTTTATTTCATAGATAGGAACCCTCCCTTTCAAATGAAAGCCATGAAAACAAGATTGTAAGCCCTCACAAAGACTTTGCAGTTTGGACATCTCACACAGCCAATTAATAACTCAAAMTATTTGGAGATTCCATTCTAAATGAACCTGCTTGAGCTTTTCTCACCTCTGSGAAGCTGAGTTGACCTCAGCATTTCTCCACATATAAAATCATGTTTACAATCATGTAATTTTACATGATTGTCAAATCACACATGTCCCAGCCATCATCTGTGGTGGGCTCCTGCCCACCATGGTGAAATCAGAAAGTGGCAGGGAGAGAGGGAGTGGGAGCAGGAGGAGGGGGCAGTTGATAAACTGGTGAAGGAGGAGAGAGAGATGGAGGGAGGGAATGGATCAGACAGCAAGACATCATGATCCAGCTGAGCAGACTTGGGAGCCACTGAGCAGAAGGAAGGGCCAAGGGAAAGAGGAGACAGGATGTGCCAGCTTGAACTGTCTGAGACTGGAGGAAAGAGGCAGGAGAGCTGGAAAGGCCATACAGGGGGAGAGGATGGGACCTCAGCCCCCATGCCTGCTTTGGGGAGTAGGGTTATGCTGTTTCATTTGTAAAATGATGCATTTGGGAGCATTGAGAGGTGGACGTGGCTGTAGAATGAGAATGGTGATTTTAGTAGAAACATTTTCATTGGGCTCTCATTGTGCCCTCACATCTGAGGAAAGTACATTTAGTCTGAGGCAGTTGCATAAYATGGTGCATTATTTTGATAAAAAGCAGAGATTTTATATGTATCAACAAAATAAGGCCAGCAGAATATGTACATTTTAAGATCTTACAGGGTGCTCAAATGGGTAAATCTGCTTTCATTCCATGAAAAAAATAAAGAAGCAACAAGGTTTTGTGGGTTAAAAAAATCTGTCTTTCTCTGTTACTATTCTCTGAGGTCTAATGACATTTTAAAGCACATAGATAGGTGTAAATTTGATTTATTTTGGAACATCTGATACCACATCCATGCAGTAAACTATAAAATCCAGCTGTCCAAGTAAATACTCTGTGTCAAATGAATAACTTATCCTAATTTGGCTGCACCTCTTGGGTGTTTTTTTTTTTAATATGTATCTATATATGGATATATAAATATACATTTACACATGTGTATTTATATATATTTACACAAAGGAATATCTACAGACTCAGACTGTTTATCTTTTGCCACAGTGTTTAAATATCATATTAATAACACAATAACAGAGATGTCAGTTAAAAAAGCAACATGATCCATACTCTATAAATAAAGCTATGCAATCTCACAGCATATACTATTTCAAATATCTTTGCATTTGTTTATATGGAAAGGCAACTGGAGTGGAAACAATGAGATGAAAATCGTGTTCTGAGTAGTCCCAGAAGGAATACCTCTGCCTGGTCAAATGGCAGTGGATTGCTCCTGGCATCCGTGGGAAGATGTCATTCCTGTCATCACACAATGGCCTAGACTGTTATTTTATGCTTTCCCATTATTTGTTCTCTGCTCTGCATGCTTCAGTACATTCTGGCAGTGGACATCTTTTGAGTTGCTTTCTGGAAGACAGAGAAGTGAACTAGCAAATAGACCAGCAATTAAATTTTATATTATACTACAGGCTTACAGAATAATAAGCTGATACAGGATGAGCTATTTCAGGTAGTTCTATTAGCAGCCATTTTTAATATTTAAAGTTTGTACTAGCAGCTTTAATACTGTTCTACATTTTCATAAAGRAGAGTGTTTCACAGCTCTGTGCAGAATTTTGTCCCTGGCAATTTAACACTGAGCAGTAATTTTTGCAGCCAGGTAGACTTTTGCCTTACAGATTACTCTGCAGACATCTGTACCCACATGGAAGTAGCAGCTTTTGCTTGACCAGCATATAAATTTTGTGTGTGTTCTTAGTATAGAACACACACAAAATCTATATGCTGGTAAAGCATATAGATTTAATTTTTAGTATAACTGTTATTTTTTTAAGATTTTGACAGGGTTTTTTTCCCAATTCACTATCAGGTGAAGGTCYATCTTTCCTTGGTCTTTCCTTCTGCACCCCACCTTTATGTTGACAGAGTACCCAGAGTACCCCYAGGACTTCAGGGGATGTGTGACCTGGCATCTGGGATGGATTGTCTGAACATCCAGCAGCCATGCAGCATTCTCCAGTTTTATTCCCAGAAAGCTTCCTAGTGTTTGGCAAAGCAAAATTGGAAATTGGAATTCCTGCAGCATGGTTTTGGCTCTTTAGATTTGGGACATCTGATCTAAAATTAAGAACCAAAATCCCAAACCAACTCTTCATTCTAAAAGCAGCAGCCAGGGGTTCTGCAGTCATTGTAATGATAGAACAAGCAGAATTTTTATTTCTCCTCCTTTCCCTGAATTTAGTACCATTGCAATGCATTTATCATCAACACTCCCCAAAATTGTTAGAGCTAATCCTCATCGCTTCATTCATAGGCTCTGTTCTCTCAGAATGGTGTCCCTCTCTCAAAATTTSCTTCTGTTTCCCAAACATTAGCAAACAATGTGTCCTGTACAGTATCTCTTCCTTCAGAACTGCCACTTATGTTAATCTKGTGAGTTGCAAACTATGTCATAGAATGTGCTGTCAAAGTAGATGAGATGGGAGTTTCAACATGTTGAGTTCTAGTTCAAACAGTGWTTTACTATGTCCCTCATGAAAAGATTTTAAAATAAGGTTTGATTTCTTTTTCTTTATATTTTTAGGTCAATGTTTTTTTCCATTTGATCGGCGCCGTGAAAAATATTATTATTCTGCTCTGATACAGTCAGGGGAGCTAATCAGTTTTAATCTAAAAATAACATTTTTGTTCTCCAAGCACATTTACAGTTATGCTGTCACATGCTGTGAACATAGGAAGAAATCTATCCCTCGCAGATCTTCATGGCCYCCTTATCATAGGCAGAATTTGTAGCAGGGTGTGTGTGACATGAAAGCATGTAAAAATTAATTTCTCACTCAAAATGCTATTTCCTAGYCTATTAGATTTAATGCTATGTGTGCTTCCAGCAGGCATTTCTGTACTTTTCCAGATGCTGGCTGTCATAGTGTGATTGGAAGAATTGTGTATTGTCATAGGAAATCTGGAGAGACCCGCTCCAGGACACTTGAGGTTTTTTTAAAGGATGCTTCATACAGAGTAAAAACTGTTTTTGAGGAGCTCTTTTTATTAAATCCTGAAAAGTTATGAAAGCTTTAACAGTAGCCAGGGAGGTGTATCTCTTCCAAGACAGTGGAATTGTCCCAGTCATATCTTTCTTTGAAAAAAGCATTCTASTCTGAAGGAAATACACCTTGACATCTTTCCTAGTGTTTCAGGGCTCRAGATAAAATGAGCTTTTCTTTCTCTCAGCTTTACTCATAGTAGGACTGTGGTGTGCCAGGAACACTGGAGCTCTACATGCTTTTGAACAGCTTTTGACAATGCATCTTCTTCTCCTCTGGATTTAAAATATGTACAAAGTGTTTCATATATTCTTTTCATTGGTATAATCTTCCAGTCCCTCCAAAGAATGTAAACTCCCTGAGCCCCCCCTGAGCCCCCTGTGCAAACTGCTGGGCCCTGCAAGCCCTGTGCCTGTCCATCCTTCCTCATACCCTTCAGTCAGCAGTGGAGCACCAAGAAGTCCTTGCTCAGTTTGCCACAGTGAATCTTAGATCCTTTGAAGTCTGTGTTTCCTTATTATATTTTCAAGTTTAGGAAATGGTAATTTCCTGGAGAGAATATCTTATTTCATTCAGTGTCCACTGCCAAAAATACCCATTGTCTTGGTTTTATCAAGATTTTTGGATGTTAAGATGCTCGTAGTTGCAGATTTCATATGCAAATTGCAGGCAGATACCAAAGCTGTTTTCTGAGGAGACAGTTAATTTCTTCCATTTAAAGCTGGGTATGAAGATTGTGCCTGCACTGTGTTTAATTTTTACTAAAGTCTTTGTGTTTTAGAAAAAGAAAAGGTTTCCTTGATGCCTCTTTTGGCTCAGAACTGGTGATGCTTGGCCTTTACATCTGATCATTGCCCTGTTTGTTCTTTACCAGCAAATTTTTGTTAGGGTGAGGGCACTGGAGCTCAAATAAGCATTGTAACAGAAAACRAGATTAGTTCAGTCTGTGGTGCTCCACCACATAATTCTCATTTTGAAAGCAGTCTGGGATTTGCAAGTGAACAGAAGTAACCTTTATCAGGCCAACCTTTGCACAGGCTGTCTCTTCCTTCCTTATTAGATAAGGACGTGCACTCTCACTCACGGAGACAGGATCAGAACTGTTTTCCTTCACACAGATACTCTCACAAAGCATTAGAGAAATGACATTAACAGCATGCTGAAATGCAACCACACGTGGGATTTTTTTATCCCGACAATGAATTATCACTCTKCAGCAGGAAGAAGACAGTTTGCCTCCAAGTACTGGTGAAAACCTTTAGGGAACCTTTAATAAAAGTCTTTAGAGAACTTTGAATGGCTGCCTACAGCAGAGAGGATTTCTGGGTTGCTTCATCTGGAAGATTGATCTCTCTAGGTGTCTGCAGACATAATCTAAAGCTGTGCATACCTCTATTTTCATACCCCAGCAAGTGCTGTGCCTTCAAGAAATGTAAAGTGATAGTTCCAAAGTCAGCAATTGGTCTCAAACTTGATGCTACAATACCTCAGCTCTGTGTTTTGCCTTCCACCTGCATTACATGTTACTTCAGACTGTGAATTGTGGAGGATTTGACAATGAGCATCTCTGGCAAGTCTCTCCCTGTCTGCAGTTGGGACTGCACTCAGTTGTTTCACCTGGTCTCCACCAGTTCCCTGAGGTTTCTCCTACCCTCACGACATTCAGCAAAATCAAGTGTTTATGGCAAGTGGGGGGTTACCAAGTAGCAGATAACCAAAATAGCAAGTAACACTTCTGACAAACCAGTGTGTCCTGAAAATCTATTCCCTTCACAGGGAGGAGATTGGTTTTACTCAGAGGGGRAGAGGATTTTGGGGGTTTTGACAGAATATTATTTGGTTGTGTCTCTTTGCAACTTACAAAGTAGTTTTCACCATTGCAACCATTCATTTCACATTGCTCAAAAGGCAGGCCAATAGKTTGTCTGTCAAATCTGTAATAATCATTGCCCTTAAAGTTAGTAGCCCTTTTTGTGGCCCACACGTAAACTTTGACAGCCTCTGCCAGAGGATTGCACTTTTAGCTCAAACTTCATTTTTCAAACACAGGTTTTGCCCAAGGTCCTCAMTGTTCTGAGCCTGTCATGCTGAGGTATGAGGAGCAGCAAAARCTTGTGTTTACATGGTTGAGTGTGTAAGGAAGATTGTGGTGTGTCTGTGGGATGTAAAAAGGTTCCAGGGATGTGGGATGCATAAAGGCTTCCACCTCCTGGCTGTCAGTCCAGTATCACARCACCACTTGGGTAGTTAAGAACAAGGTCTTCTATGGGGCACCAGTTATCACAGAAGAATCTATATGGGACAATGGATGTCAACCCCTTCTTCATGTCTCTGTTCTCTGCAGTAGTTTTAGATTCTGGGTCAGGATGGATCCACCAGAAGCAGGCAGGAAGTGAGGATAGCTAGCTRTGAGGTGTGGGACACTGAGACTGAAGGTGGAATTGATGGACACCAAGTAGGAGACTCCCAGAAAGCTTCATTGGGTTCATATTGCAAAATCCTCAACTGGAGCTCCTGTGGCCCTTGAGAAGAGTGTCTTTCACAGCACCTCTGCTTTAGCATCTTGATTTGCCTTTGTCTTGCAAGGCAGGATTTATTGTGGCCACCAAAGYATGGTGTGGGATTTGAAAGTCTGTGAAACACACTGCCCGTGCCTGGTGAAATTCTTCCCATCTCCTGTGGCAGYGTTACATCACATGATTCTTCAGTCATGTTTTCCTTACAATTGAAAGAATATCTGTTCAGAAAAGAATAGGGTGAAGATTTTAATGCTGTTTGAGGTGGGCTGTCCTGATGTAAAGCAGTGTGCTATTACAAACTGTTACGTGTGCATAGATTGTATTAAGAAATCTATGTATGTGTGTGAACTGCTACAAATGACTGATTAATATTTATGTGGACATCCTCTAAGGCAGTCGATATGGCACCAAGGGRAAATGTAGTCGTTCTTTCTTGTGTTATCTAAAAACATCTACACTGTTAATACAAGTTTCTTTTTTCTGGTGTGTTCCTTTACTGGGAGAAGAGTTTGACAGGTGATTTCTTAGCTGATGCATCCCCCAGGGCCATGGTATGCTGATGCTTGACGATCCACCCTTTCTACTGGTTTCCTGATGTTAGATTTCTTAATGGAATTTTTTAGGTTAATTTCTGTTTGCAAAGTTCAGCATTAAATGGAATTTCATTGCTTGAGAATTGGCATTTTCTTGATATAGKGGTAAAAAAATTTGTAGCAGTCTTTTATAGGATATACAATTACAACAACATTGTAATTTAAAATTGAGATCAATATCATTGCTGCATTCAATTATAAAATTTATAAAATCAATTTTTTTAGTTGGTAGTTAGAAATTCATACATATATTAGTAAGCATTTATTAATGGAAAGTTGTGAGCAATGGTAGTATGAATCTGATATTTTAAGGAACTCATGACCTCCCTTTATAGATGATAGAGTAGCAGGTCTCAGAAGCTGTGTTGACCAAGTAGTGGTGTTCTCCATGGAGCACTCCAGCCTTCCTCTTCCTGCCATTCCTTCTGAGGGACCCTCAGGAGAGCCATCCCTCCTGCACTGTTCAGGCACCACATTTCCTTCCTCTGAGCAGACTCCAAGAGTGGAGACAGGTCCCATCCTCATGTGGAACCAGGATTAGATCTTGCTGAGTGCTTGGCCCATAGGTTTGGCAACAGAGATGTGGAGCAGCTGACATGAGAGTCAGTGAGGACAGGAATTAATGCTGGACAAAGCCCATTAAGTCCTGGAAACCCCCCTGGTGCAAGTGTGGTGGGGCCAGCAGCATGCTCCCCAAAGTGTTGTTCATGGAGACACCACTATTATCCTCTGTTGTTCAAAGAATGCTCTCATTGTCTGGTTTTATATGGGCAAAGATGATACACAAGCTTAAGTTTAAAATGCCTTGCTGAAAAAATGCCTTTTCATTTTTTTTCCTGGTTTYATAAACATTCTGGCTATAGTAAGCAAAAGCAAATACAATAATTCTGGATAGAAAGGGTTATATAGCATAGACTTTGACAGATCAGTTAATTGTCTCACATTGCTTGCTCAGCTATCAAAGTTSTGATAATTGCTGCCATATACATATTTTTAGGTGGTATGGAAAAATAAGCTTTTGCTTTTCCTCTGTTCTCATTGCTTCTCCATTTTAGATGGTTTTATTTGACTACATAAAAATTGCATTAAGAATTAGTCAGGCTCTGGGGCTTTCTTTCCATCAYACAATTTTGCTTTGAATAAATAAATAGATTAAGGCATATGTTCCGTATTTCTGGTTGTTTCCATTGTTGAGTGTGCTTTATAGTTGATTTGAAAGATAGTTTAATTTGATCTTTTGAACATCTTTAGGTGGTTTTCAGTAGAATAATTCTGTGAAGAAAGGGTCAATATTTCTATGTGCATTTATGTGTAGGGCTTTGCTCTGTTGAAGAGCCTGTTGGAGAGATGTAAAGTTCATAAAAGAGTAATGACAAGACACTATACATAAAGCAGATGTAATGCTGTAGAAGCACAGCATCTCCTCAAGAACAACTATGGCCTAGACTGGGAAATCATTACATGACTTCTTAATCTCACTGCTTCTATCCCCTTGATAAAAGTAAAATGTAATGAGCTTACTCGAATGGGCACTTGGCTGTATGTGGTGCTCCTGAGKTGTGCCTATAACTACTCAATGAAATGGTTATTGACAAATCAGGTTAGATCAGCATGAACAGGGAAACCCTCACCACTGTACACCCATCATAACATCTTAATGGTTGAATGCTTTCTCCAGGTGGAAGCATCTGTAATCCATATTATTTCCTAGAATTGTCACAAAATCACAGAATGGTTGAGGTTGGCAGAAATGTGTGGAGGTGACCTAGTCCAGCTTCCCTGCTCAAACAGGATGCCCAGGACTATATCCACAGTAGCTTTTGGATATCTCCAAGTATGGAAACTCTACAACCTCTATGGGTGCTTTGTGCCAGTCACCCTCCCAGTAAARAGGCATTTCCTGATTGTCAGAGGGAACCTCCTCTGTTTTGGTTTGTGTCCATTGCCTCTGGTCCTGTYGCTGGGCAAGGTAWGGAAAGAACCTGGCTCCATCTCCTGCACAGCCTCCCTTCAGGTGTTTGTGCACATTGACTGGATCCCTCCCTAAGCATCCTCTTCTCAAGGCTGAGCAGTCCCAGCTCTCACTCTTCCCTTGTAGGAGAGATGCTCCAGTCCCTTAATTATCATAGTGACCCTTTGCTGACTCTCTCCAGTAGCTCTGTGTCTTCCTGGAAGCCCAGAACYGATGCCAGCACTGGGGATGTGCCTCAGTGGTGCTGAGGGATGCCCTTCCTCAGCCTGCTGGAAATTTGCCTTGCACAGCTCAGGATGCCATTTGCCTTCCTCGTGCCAGGGCACACTGCTGCTTCACACTCAGCTTGCTGTCCACCAGGACCCCAGGTTCTTCACCAAAAGCTGCTCTCCAGACCATTCTGGGACAGGGCTTTGTTCCTCCACAGGTGCAGGACTTTGGATTTGCCTTTGGTGAACTTTATGACTGCCCTGTCTGGCAGTTTCTCCAGGGATCCCTCTGAATGGAACAACCATCTGTCAGATCAGGCATTCCTCCCAGCCACTTGTCATTTCTGAAGAGATGCAAGAGCAGATGCCATCTGATGGCTWCCACTGTAAATTTATGATTTATGCTGCTACAGACAAGAGGATACCTAGCTTGTGGAATTCCTTTGTCAATGTACAGATGAGTTTTGATWGTCACCTAAAAGGAAATCAATTTAAAGCAGAGACCTCAAGATAATTTTCCTCTCAAGATAATGTGCCCAAGAACAAAAGTGCTTTCAGCCTGTAATCACTTCTAATCAATTCTGTATTTTGTCATCTCTTAGGATGCAGGAAGTCAACAAATAGGCTTTTTGCTTGGAAGCTGTGGAGTTACTGTGGCCTTGACCAGCGATGCATGCCATAAAGGACTGCCTAAAAGCCCCACAGGGGAGATACCACAGTTTAAAGGTAACCTGGCCCTAGTTTATCATGGCTCTCACTGGTCATTTACTACAACAAACTGCTCTTGTTTAGTGGCTGTGGGTGAGGGTCAGGCTGTGATGAAACCCTTGCCACAGGAGCAGCTGGGCTGCTGGGACACTGCTGTCCTGGTGYGTCACTGTGGCTGTGCCAGCCTCATGGATGGAGAGCAGCACCAGTGCTCCCAGTCCAGCTCTCTGCTGGCTCAGCCAGGCTGCTGAGACCACCTGTGACCACAAAAATGCAACCAACAGACTTAGGACTGCAGTAGATGAGAAGTGTTCATAGGATTCACTCCTTCAGTGAGGTGTAGGGACAGTAACCTCTGATGGGGAGTGTTAATGWAACTGCTGGGGCCAAAACCAGCTTAAACTGCCCAGCCCTTCCCTCAGGGACTGCCTAAAAACACCTCAGTAGCTGTGTTAGAAAAGCAGATCTGCAAAATCTTTTTTCCCATACTACACTGAGGTTCAAAGGAGGCAATGTTTAGGTAATGGTGACACAGACTTTTTTTAAGAGTAAAACTCTGGCAGGGAAGGTTTTGTCTTGTCTTATCCAGCAGAAACTCAATGAAAGCTGGCATTTGTTTGTGCCTCAGGCTGGCCAAAGCTGCTGTGGTTTGTCACTGAGTCTAAACACCTCTCCAAGCCACCTCGTGACTGGTTCCCACACATCAAGGATGCCAACAATGACACAGCTTACATTGAGGTGAGTTAATGAAGATGCATCTTCTCCTCAAATCATTACATGTGGCACTCTGCATTAGGTRAACATCATTATTCATTCAGTAGTCACAGAAGCAAAGAACATCCTGCTTTAGCTTGTTAATAAGTAATGTTTTTTTAATAAATTCAAYCAATACTGATTTCAGGAAAGTCAATGGAATGTTAAATTGTTTTCTGGGTGTTTCTAACATTAACATTTTTATGTGGCTGCTGCAGTGTTATATTATATTTGCCTTGAGCAATCTTGGTTCTGTTCAGTGTGGGCTTGCCCACTAGCCTTGAATGGATAGATGACAAAGTTCACAGTGAAGCTCCAGTTCTCATATCCCAATCATCAGGCTCTTTGAAAAAGAAAGTTTTTTGTTCAAATGCTTGCCTGTCACTTACTGCTTTATGAGTCACACTCCCAACAACAGAACAGCATCAGGAAGGGAAAGTTAGCAATGTTGAATTTAATTTTYCTCCTTTTTTTTCCCATCATTTTCTCTCCCTTCTGCATAGACTCAAATGCTTTGAATTCAGTGGTGGTAATATTGAATTTAAATTATTCTTCAAAGGGACTAAGTGCAAATGAGTGGACTAAAGGTGCTTCCTGTCGTTGTGCAATCAGGACACTGGGCTAGAGAAGCAGAGATGTCTTCACTCTCAATCTTGCTCATTATCTTCATAATGGAGAAAGATCAATGTTTAATTTATTATCTACCCCTGATAGTTCTCAGACACTTACATAAAGTCACAAAAATTATTTCAATAATCACCAATGGCCTCCCTCCTCTTTTCTGCTGCTTTTTCATGAGTCTCACATTCTCCTGATCAAAGAGCTTGTGTCTTTCAGGCTGTATACATATAGAATATTATCACAACACCCAGCAAGGATTCTGCAGTCAGCTCTTATCACATGCCTTGTAAGATGCAGMAGGGAGAAGCTGGGGTTTAGTGGCTGGCCTATAAAATCTAACATGKAAACACTGAACAGACTGAACTAGGTTATTCTCTGCTAAATCTAGCCAGTCCATTAGTCACTGACATGATCAGAATTGTTAGAGTTATTTTTCCATAATGCCTGTTTTCAAACAACACATGGATTTCAGATACCAAACCTGGGAATCTTCAGTCAAAAGAGAAAGCCTAGCTGAAAAAAAAAAATAAAAATGCCTTTTAACAAAAAAATGCCTCCAAAACTGCTCAGTACTGCTGCCTTCTTAAAATAGAGTCATTAGATGTGTCCATCATTCACCTGCAGAGGAAACACTTTAAACATAGCTATTAAATAATGGAATTATKGCAATTCTTTCACTCTGACTTTCCCTGCTTATTTCTTTTTAGTACAAAACATGTAAAGATGGAAGTGTGCTTGGGGTAACTGTGACAAGAATTGCACTGCTGACACACTGCCAAGCTCTGACCCAGGCATGTGGATACACAGAAGGTATGGAGTGTGCTCATCACCCTTAAAGCATGTGTACATGTACATCATCCTTTAAATCAAGTGGGGATTGTCATTTATTTTCATCARTCTCCTATATTGTGTTTTACACAGTTCTGTGCCAAAGGCTTCTAGATTTAAAAACATGATTTTTTTTGTTTCAGGAAATATGTTCATGTTTAAAATATCTATAGGAGAGGTACAAATAATGTCTTAACCAATATAAATCCTGCAGTGGAGATTTACTTTGAAAGTTGACATTTGAGGTCATCAGTCATGTTATACTGAAGCTTCCTTCCTTTGAGTGGGTTTGCCTTGGGTCAATGCCATGTTCTAAAAAATAAATTCTGCTTTGTTTTTGTTGGACAGCTGAAACAATTGTGAATGTACTAGATTTCAAGAAGGATGTTGGTTTATGGCATGGAATTCTTACAGTAAGTATGTTTTTTTATTCTCTCTGAGTATTTGAAAATAAACTAACTTAATATGCTTAGTGCTGTCACAAACTGGGATGTCCTACAGTTTCTTCTAATACAATTTTTTCTGCTTTGAAAGCAAAATAAATGTCATTTAAACCCATGATCTYCTCCTAGTGCATTTACCCGTAATGAGCATGGTAAAGATGTCAGTGTATTTTTGTGTATCATGCCAAGTACTGTGATCCCACTCTTATCATGTTATCTCACCAAAATGTGATTTTGAGATCAAACTTTGTAGCAGAAACAAATCAAATTAGTACTTTCCCCTGTAGGGATGTGATCCAGTGGCACAGTTCTATTGCCCCTGACTAGCTTCTCTGTCAAAACTCCCACCAAAAGATGCTTTGCTAACAATAAGTATTCCCAATACTTTAAATTGCATTAATTTTCTACTTGATGTTGGCATGTCTTCCTCAATTGACATGGGAGACAGTTGACATATTTTGAAGGATTGCTTCTTAAGGTGCTGTTGCAGTCAGTGACTGACAAATTGTTTACTATTCACTGATCGTTTTAAGAACAGATGTCAAGTCTTGAAGGGTCATTGTTTGTGGGTCCCATGATTTTGGGGTCCCCAGGATTCCCAGTGACCTGATATGTTTTTCCCATGCAGTGTTACACTGTTCTCACTATCACAGTGCAGTAATAACATTTCTGAAGCAGAAATGATTAGGCTTAACACCCATAAGTATCTCATGTTAAAAACTGTCTTTACACTGGCTGAAAGCAAACRTCTAATAGAGCTGTTCTGTGCCTTCCTTTGCCATTAATCTTGTTTTGAACTTGAATTTTTGYAGCACTTGCCTCTTTTCCTGTACCTATGCTTGTGCCAGACTGAAAGGATAACTATCTTTTGCAGCTCTCCAAGTGTTTAGATGACTAATCCACTGGGACACTTAACCTTTCTTAAACCTAGGTTTTCCAAAACAAATACTGTATTTAACCTGAGCTGCTATGAGGGGAAGTGTGTTGCCCTGAGGAGATAKTTCTAAATGCTAACAGAAGTAAAGCAGCAGCTCATTTACAGGATGTGTGTTTGACACTGGGAAATCACTGATGCAATTGATGGGCTCAGACTGAGAGATCAGCTTTGGATTTGTCATTGGTTTCACTCAGCTGTGTTTTCTAAACTTCCTGGAACTTTTCATGACCCTGTTGAAAATACTGGAATTAGCTCACCTGGAGARAGATTAAAACCTCCTTCATTAATTTTCTTTTAAAATAAATTGATTTCTGCTTAGTCTAGGATTTCAATTTCTTTGTCTCCTGTCTTTTAAATAATTTGTGCTCTGCTACCATTGGTAGCTTTTAGTCTTCCCAGAGATGGATTTCCATAGACAGATGTCTTGCTGCTTTTGTCCTTTTTATTACAGTGTTCACATATATGACAGTTTATCAGGCTTAGGGATAATATTTAACTGCATAGCAAACATGCAGACATTCTTCACCCAATGTTTTCTTTTCAATTTTTTCTATTTAGACTGAAACTCTTTGAGTATGAATAGAAAGAAAATGKTTTTTTTCAGTACTGCATAAAAGTTACAATCTGATTAGTGTAAATCCTTAATCCTTGATTAAAGCATTGGAAAATKAGTGTCTGTTTTATCTTAATGTTGGTAGCTAGATAGGAAAAGATGAATGCCAGAACAAAGTGATTTTGCATAGATGACCCTTCTCCTAACACAATATGCGTAGTTGCCACATTTTTTTTATCAAACCCTTTTATCTCTTTGATTTCAGAGTGTCATGAACATGATGCATGTCATCAGTATTCCATACTCCTTAATGAAAGTGAATCCTCTGTCATGGATACAAAAAGTCTGTCAATACAAAGGTAAGGAACAAGAATACRCAAAAGTTTGCTTGATAGTTAGAATCAAAAGTGCAAATTGATAACACAGCTGCCTAGCTTTTCTGGGGTGTGTTAGTAATTTTCTCATTGCTGTTGCAGCAAAAGTTGCCTGTGTGAAGTCCAGAGACATGCACTGGGCKTTGGTGGCACACCGGGACCAGAGGGACATCAACCTCTCCTCGCTGCGGATGCTGATAGTGGCCGATGGTGCCAACCCATGTAAGCTCTGCTGCTCCAGTGCAGGACACAGCAGGAAGGGGTTTCTTCTCTCTTGCACTTAAAGCTTCAATCTTCACCCATCTTAGCTAAAATATTTGCAAAATATGTAGTTTGTCTACTACAAACAATGTGACATTTGTGGAAACAGTAATCTGTCTGGGATTTTTTTCAAAGTATATTTTTCTTTAGCTCATCCTGAAACAAACTTGATATTCCATATAATGTAAGTTGCAGTAAATCTAGTTTTGTTTAACATCACAGTCATGTATAAAGACTGAACCTGTAAAAGTTAAAGCAATTAAGACCTTAACCTATATAAAGGGTCAGAACATTTCCCCTGAATGACAGTTCTCAGCTGCAGAAGTAACTSAGAATTTTAGGGGAATACTTAAGCTACTCTAGAGAAACACATCTGAATCACTTCATGGCAATTAACAGCATGAGCTGTTCCTCTGTATTATTTAAGATACCAGCATAGAGGTGTTCTGCTTTTTTGTAGTAGTTTGGAATTTATGAGTTAAATCCCTAATTTCCCTCATCCTAAAAGAGAACACTGCAATGAAATTGATACTGTAAATCTAGCAGTAATGGCTTTTCTATGTAAGCATAATGTAAAGATTTCATGTTTAAAAATTAGTCTTTATTCCCTGTACACATATACACAACTGCTTATACATATATATATATATAGTTGTAGCAGCTCTGATGTATTTCCCAGTGGACAAGGATCCTTTTTAAATGATTTTTCCTATAAAAAGCCTATATATTAAACAGTAAATTTGCAGTTTGAATAGCATCACTTCAGAAATCAAATTAGTTTTCTCTCTGATTTTTTTTTCTTTACCCCAGGGTCCATTTCTTCCTGTGATGCATTTCTCAATGTCTTCCAAAGTAAAGGTCTAAGGCAGGAGGTCATTTGTCCCTGTGCTAGTTCACCAGAAGCTCTCACTGTGGCTATTCGAAGGTATGTRTTACACCAGTGAAAACAGACCCACTGAATCTATATATCTGGTAATTTGAAAAAAAAACAATTAAATATGAACCTGCATATTTAAGTTCTGTATGTTATTCATAGTTTGCAATGTGTTTATGTCCAAGGAAGACATACAAGAAGAATTTTTAGAGTAATGATTTAACTTCAGAATGCTTTATGGCTCCCATTGCTGTAATTTTATCTCATTTTAAATTAAATAAGTTGAAATGCAAAAGGAAGTTCTGTAAATAAAAATGTAAAAATGCCACTGTAAGCATAAAATTAATTAAAATAAGAGAATTAAGTGGAATTGCCATTGAGGAAAACCATATTCTTAAGTACTCTGTTTAGAGAGAATTATGACCTTCTGCAGGCTKCTTTTGGCTGACAGGCACTTTTTAACCATTTAACCATTGTTTACTATGCCATTTGAGACTCTCAGTAATAATCTTGAAATGCTCTTTGAGTCTGAGGGATTTGTGACTAGAAATAAAATAGATAAATTCCATTAAAACTGCTAAATGCTACTAGAACTGTTAAGTGTTATGAATATACAATCACAGTGTTGTTCAGGTTAGAAAAGATCTTTMGGATTATTGTATCCAACCACTGACCCAGCACTGCAAAGCCTTCACTAAAGTGTGTCCCTGARTGCCACTTCCACACATCTTCTAAAGACCCAAGGATGGGGTCTCAGCCCCTGCCCTGGGCAGCCTGTTCCAATGCTACTTCCTTTGRGTGAAGAAATTTTTCCTAAAATCCAATCTAAACCTCCCCTTGCACAACTTGAGGCCATTTCCTCTTGTTCTGWYACTTGTTTCATGGGAGAAAGGACCCACCTGGCTACAGGCCCCTTTCAGGCTACAACATTCCTTATCACTTAGGAAGTGATAAGGTCCCCTCTGAACCTCCTTTCCTCCAGACTGAGCCCCCCAGCACCCTCAGCCTCTCATAAGACTTTACTCCATCAGCAGTATCCTGTCAGGAGGGCTGTAGCACACAGTCAGTGGTGTAAGTATTGTCTGTTTTGGCAGAGTTTTCCAAAAATTGTACATTGAACAGTAAGCACTTTGTTTTTAAGTTCATGTTTCTGCAGCCAATTATAATTGCTTCATGTTAGAACATGCAATGTAAATGTGTAAAGCACTAAAATAGCATTAAGTAAAATACTTCCTGCCACAAATTCCTAAATACACCRTCCAAGTGAAATTTAACTAGATTTTCAATTAGCTTTCCAACAGWACATTTACAGGAGGAAGGACACGAGGCCAAGAGTGTGGCTGCTTTTCAGCCACCTCATTATTAGTTTAGAACATCTGAAAACAATCCATCAGGAGCTTACCCTGCCCAGGTTAGTTGTGTTTCTGTGAACCACAGGATTTCAGAGAGCCCTTCACTCAGCTCCRCCTGCCTCTCTCAGCTTCACACCAGAAGTACCAAGTGTCTTTCCCTTAGATGGGTTTCCCTGCCATTGGCTGTGCAGGCCTTTGCTTCCTTGGAATAAATCCTTGCCTGAAAGTTCAGAGAGGAAGTGAATGGGYAGCAGACATTTCTTGTGCTGAGCAGGTTTTTAATTTCCTGGGCTAACCCTGGAAAATTTGGCACAAATCGCAGGTTAGGAAGTGGGAAAACTTCATAGTGGCATGACTGGTGTGCCCTTTCTAGACCATGAGCTCTGTGCCTGTAGCGCTCTGAAGCACTAAAATTTCATTTCCAAATTAACTAGCATTGAGACCTTACAAAAAAAAATTATTAGCACATAGCATTGTGGATAATTCAGAATAAAAAAATAGGCATTTTATCTTCAGTTCGTGACTGTGTAATTACAGAGCAGTTCTTACTGCAGTGAATGTTACAGAATACATATCCTTTTATTTGAACTCTGTTTAATGGTAGGATAATTCTAGATGAACTTGGGTGATGTAGTACTTTTCATTTTGTTCAAGCCATCTCCACTGACAGTAAAGTCATTATCATACAATTTCCGAAGAGTAACTGCTGARGTATGCATTAAAATGACTCCCTGCAGAGCAGAGATCCAGAGAGCTCCCTGTTAGTGCTCTGACTCTTTCAAAATCTATGGTGTATTTTTACTGAACTTCCTGCAAGGAAGAGTAACAAAACCAGTTCTCAGTTGAAATAACCTTATAGTTTAGAAAAAGACAATAATAGGCTAGAGGTGCTTCAGACCTAGTGCTGAATCACAAAGCCTAATATTCAAAGGAATTTGTCATGCAAATAATTCATGTTATTCCCCTTGGTTTGCTGCCTTTTAGTCTGAACCTACTTGTTTAAGGGAATGCAAAAGTTTAAGGACAGGTTTTTTCCCCTTTTAAGTGGCTGGCAAAAAGCAGTGGTCAAATAGATTGTATTATCTGTGAATGGTGGGAATAGCTGTTCTCAAAATGCTTTGTGTGATAAGTAGTGCAAGAAAATGGATGTGATGGAAGTCCAGATGGCCTCTACTTCTGGAAGTCTGTGAGAAGCCTGCAGGAGACCTTTCTCCTCATGAGCACAGAATGTGTGTTTTGGGGAGCAGRAATGAGGGAAAGTTGATCAATAATGTCACTGAAAGTTCCTTTTACATGATGGGACTGTTATTTATCACAGGTGCTTGTTTACTAGTGCCATTTGTTATGCTCTAATGCAATTTCAAGCACGCTCACATCCTTCTTTGTTGACAATGTCACTTGAGAAATATGGCTCGTAAAACCTATTAATTGAAATTTATAGGGCCCGTCAGGGCAAGGCTTACATGAGCAGGACTGGCTGAGGCCCATCTAGTATTTCAAGCACAGTAGAGGAGAAATGTCACATCAAAGGACATTATCTGTTAAAAAATAGTTGTGTTGTGATGGAGTATTTGGGAAAAATGCAGAATTATGTGCTAAATATTGACTGTTTTATCCATCCTAAAAAGAGCTGGAGTCTGCTCTTCATGGATGCATAACCTGAACTCAAATCAGCACCATGTCACCTTCCAGTTTTGCATTTTAAAATAAAGGACAGTGCAAGAGTCCTTCCAGACATGAAAAGCTCTGACACATTCCCCTGCCTTGGTAACTTGCATACATCAACACTCATTTACTCAAGGCACACTCTCCATAGGTATTATTGTGTCCACTGGTGCAGCAGGTGGTTTTATACTGAAACAAGCTGACAGGCATCTTGTGCTGATGCTGTGGAATTTTACAGCAATGAATCCAAGCAAACTGAGGCGTTACTGAGATGCTGCATCCACATTTTGACCATGACTGATGAAGGTGTAATTTGTTTTAATTTTCATGTGGTAAATTAGAATAGGAAGGATTCAATTATTGGTACTAAAATGAAGATGGTAAAGTCCTTGTGTCTTCCACAGATACTTGACAGTAAACCTGTGCCAGATTGCCTCAAAATAGATAACATATAGAATTTGTCAAGTTATTTACTGATCAGTTCCAAATATTTGTAGTGCTGTTTCCTTCCACATCATCTATATCATCTTTCAATATTTTAAAAATTAGGTAACAGCTCTTGGGTGGTAAGGCAATCTTTATAAATTTTTCTGAAAATTAAATACAGGCTGTTTTGGGTAAATGTTAGGGGTTGCTTGCATCTCAGCAGCCCTATATACATGGGTGAGTACTGAATGAAAGATGTAATTACTCAGAAATGACTGAAAACCAGGATTTTATTGGGCCTAACAGAGGAGGCAGGAAGGAAGAATTTTAAACCCTTGAAACAGAGGAGTATTTGCAATAGCAGTGCATTAAGCACAAGGAAATGTTTGCACCTGCCTGATGGTGCACTGATGCTCTAACCCGTGCTCGTAGGCCAACAGATGACAGCAACCAGCCGCCGGGGAGAGGAGTGCTGTCCATGCATGGGCTCACCTACGGCGTGATTCGAGTGGACTCTGAAGAAAAGCTGTCTGTCCTGACTGTCCAGGATGTTGGCTTAGTGATGCCAGGAGGTGAGGAACTTCCTTTGAAACTTATGATCCATCAGTRTAACTAATTGGCAGTAGAAAGTTGCAGCTGAGCGTACTTTGTTGCTGGAYTACAAGCTTTGGGATTACAAGCTCCTTGAAAACATTTTAGTCCAAAAGCATTACCTTATTATCTTGGAAATCCCAAGATTTCTTCTCTGCATTTACCTCAGTCTATCTGTGCTTGCATTAGCAACATGTATTAAATAACCTGCCACCACATCTGTTCCTAAGCTGTGAGGTGTTGGTAGAGAAAATAAGGAAGTTAAAGTACTGTGGCTATAAATATCCGTAAGTCCAACCAGGACAAAAGGTTTCAGTAGGGAAAATTTTCATAGCCTGTGCTAAGGATCAATAAAATTGCTATCKGAAATCTTGCAGAATGTTTTTCCAAAGGTCTTGTGCCATACCCAGCTACTAGATAGAGGAGGTRTGACTGAAAAGTTCATGTTGATAAATTCAAACTGAAACCAGTGCTTCTAAAGAGAAAGATAACACTTTTCTTAAGGCAGCTACATTTTAAATAACATGCTAGAAAAGGCTAATACTGTATTTTTTTTGTAAGAGAATGCTTGTTATGGTCCAAAGCAATAAAACATAATGATGCATCTTACAAAATTTCYGTTGAACAACTTAAAATAAAGGAAGATACAATTGGTTGTTGTTTAATAGTTATCATACAAGATGCTATAATAGATGTGCCATCTTGCACTTCATATTATGTTCTGATAAATTTAATGAAAGTGCTCATTCCTGTTTATCCTCTGAGTGAAAGGTTGTTCAAGATTTTGTACACTTGTACTTAAAAGATGTATTGATTCCTTTCTACTTTCCCTGATCACCATATCCTCTTTGCAATTACAAAATCTACCAGTGCTGTACTCCAACTCCAGAGATGATAGCTGAAGCAGCATTCCTGATTGTTGTTTAAGTGGTTCATATAAAATAGTGCTTTTTTCTCAGACAGTGCTTTCTAATCCCTCCTGTTTAGCTCCTGCTGTCTCTGCAGGCCTGTAACACCAGACAGAGGGAGTCTGAGCTCTGATAAAYCCTCAGTGAAACAGCCCTGTTAGTCTGCTGGAATATCTTGGTCTTTCATAGGGTGTTGCTACTTTCTTAGAGGTGGATTTCCTGGTTGCCTGCCTCCCTGGCTGTATAGTAATTATCAAGGGCTCCATTAGGGTATTTCATTTTGCACTGACTGAGGCAGATCTGGTTTTCACTATGCAAAGCTGGGAACACAATCACGTTTCACAGCAATATTACAGATGAGCTGCAGTTTCAGAGAGCAAGATAAATAGGTATTGTTATAAATGTAAAGACTGAGTTTACATAAAGATCCTTGCATTCTTTRTATAAATATCATTCATAATAGAAAACCTCTTGATAATGGTGAACACCATAATGTTCAAGAAACTGATTGTTARATGTTTGTCTGCATGTAATTAATTTGTTTATGTCATCTCCACCATGATGTCTTTCCCATAGCACTTATGTTATTCTGTGGTTCATTTTATAGTATTTTTTGAATTCCTTTCTTCTCCCTCTAGCTATAATGTGTTCAGTGAAGCCAGATGGAATTCCTCAGCTCTGTAAAACAGATGAAATAGGAGAACTTTGTGTATGTGCTATTGCAACAGGTACATCATATTATGGACTCTCGGGCATGACCAAAAATACTTTTGAGGTAAGTTGATAAAAAGTGCTATATAAAATCCTTTTGAAGTTTTTCTGTTTCAAGACAATATTTGACATGAAGTGTTGATATCAACAGTATAAGAATAGCAATATTAATCAATGCTTGTGGCTTGGGACCTATATTCTAGCCAGATAATCTGCACTGAAGCCCATTTCATTAAGTGCAATAGTAGATCTTTATGTGAGTTTAGTTTTGGCTCTGAAGAGYTTTTACTTCAATGTTCAAATAAGATACYGGGAGCTGAAAAAAATCAGRAGGAAAGGAGTGAGAAAGACCAGGTTCAAAAGGTAATACTGTATARGTCTGTGTCCAGAATTTGACTACTGCAAACAGTAAGAAAACTGCTTGGTATCTCTGGAAAGCACTTTTCAACATTTCCACAGCACTTCCAGCATTAAGGCCTCTATTTATACAGAATCCTGACAGATGCAGTCTTCAAGAGATGTATCTGAAGAGCAGAGAAACCTTTTCCTGATTAGTCCCCATCTGCTTTTGTTTGAATTGCATTAGGTGAAAGCCTTTTGGCTTTTAGGGATCTGTTTTCTGACTCCAGTGCACACAGCTGTATTGATAGCTCTATAGTACCTGCTCACTTGTTATCATTAACTTCTGCTGAAGACAGCATGTAAGGCTGCAGAAATTAGAGAAAAAGTGAAAAAAATATTTTTAAGCTACAGTTCTTTCTTGTTTAATATTTATGGCAGAAATTAACACTAATACATTTAGGTTTCCCTTAAAAAACTCTGTTATTACCACTTTCAATAGACTAATGTGACTGATATCTCCTGCAAAATGCAGGGCTGAATGTTGCAAATACTGCACATTATATAATTAATGGAGACAAGTAGATATGATTCTACATCCTACTGTTGAAGTCAGGAATCCTACTATGCTATTGTGATCTGAAATTTATTGCCAGYTGATTTTTATGCTGCAAATACAATTGGCAATAGCCAGTGTGGGTGATAATCCTGGATTTTACATACTTCARGGTAGAAAGGTGCTTCTGTTCATTTTGTAGTAYTTGCTGTAATTGTGATATCATTCATAATTCATAACTGTCAGCAGTTTAACACCAAATTTAGACTGATTTAGACTTAATCCTAATGCTAAGCAAATAAACTGCCATTGAGTGAGCAGGACCACTCTATTTTAAAGTTAAGCATGATTTTAAGCATTCTCTGAAAGTGGATCTCTGTTTTACTGCTTATTTCATGTTGCAGGTATTAGAGTGTCAAAGAGTTTTGTGTTCCTGTAATGAATTATGGCCAAGGATGTATAAGCATTAAATCTGTTCAATAAGAGTCACCCATGGGCATCTGGGAGCAGAATTTGACCTTTCTTTTTAGATGAGCCTTCAAGAGCACTATATAGGCATGGTCTTCTACTTGCCATTGTCTTTTTGCCTTTAGACTATTTAAGTTTAAAGAGATGACTGCAGGAAAGTGTGGTTGTGTCAAAATGCAGCTCAGAGCAGCTCACATGCCAAAAGGATAACACTGTGCTAATTAGGGTAGAAAAGGCCATAGGAATCTGTCTGTGGAAGTCATGTCTGTCTGGTGTTCAGACATTTAGAGAAGTGCTCTGTAGGGCTGTATTTTCTCTTCCTGGTGTGCTACAGAAGACATTATCACTAGTATTCTGAGAACTTAATTGACCTTAAATAAAAATGGTCAGCTGAAAGAATCATTAATGYACTGTACCTTAAAATAGCTTCACTTCTAGCCTGCTTATTTCTTACACTTTGCTGGAAACGGGTATGTGGTACTGAAAAAAACCCTCATGAAATGTTCCTGAGTTAAGCTCTCAGTTAACCTATACACAGCACCTTGGGTTGGCAGTCTGCTCAGCATGGGTTTTTATTTAGTACYGTTGATGTTGATTTGTATATTCTTTTAAGGTCATAAATGATTTACAGGCTCACAGTTACAGAAAATGTGTTTTGTAAACACGATGGGAGTGAATTTGCTGCAACTCAGGTACACASCAGTGTAGGAGTTTCCTGACACTCCTTTATGGTCAGTCAAGGATAAAGAGCATCACCAGTGACCTATTTACTATTTACTTTGTTTCAGAATTGCCTGAAATACTTTGCAGCCTGATCTCTGTGTACAGAACTGAAAATCCATGTTTCTATTTTGCAGGTGTTTCCTATGACCAGTTCTGGTGGCCCTATCACTGAATATCCTTTTATAAGGACTGGACTTCTAGGCTTTATAGGACCAGGTGGACTGGTCTTTGTTATTGGCAAAATGGATGGTTTGATGGTTGTCAGTGGAAGAAGACATAATGCTGATGATATTGTAGCAACAGCACTGGCTGTGGAACCCATGAAATTTGTCTACAGGGGGAGGTTTGATCCTTTCTTTCTTTATATTATGTAGAAATCTTTATTTGGCTTAGATGAAGTGCAAATGGTCCAGATGCTTTCAGAAAGCAATGGCTGATGTGCATTATAGTTTCCCTCCAGTTCTGTTCATATTGCCTGAACCAGGAGASAGCTGAGGGAAGCCCAAAGCAATGTTGAGGCAATGTTTGGATACCAAGGTCTTGAAACTGTGGTTACTGAAATTTCCAGTTGGACAGCTGGTTAATTCTGAGGGTGTTGGTTCAACAGGAGCCTTTCTGTGTTCACTGAACATTTCCAAAATGCCTTACACTGAAGTTTTTGAATGTGAGAGTGACTCTTTGTGTGACCTTCCTCATGTGCTGAAGCTGAGCAGGAGACATCCAAAACTTCTGAAGAGCCTCATGGAATAGCACGTGCTCACACTCCATCACATGTCAGAGCTCTCASAAAATGATGTTGCAATTACCATTTTCTAAGATGGGGCCAAGGAAGGTGCTTATGCTGGCTGTTATATAACATCTCAGCAACAACCTTGGTGTGACCCAAATGTAGTGCTTTTCTTCTTCCAAGRATGTTCACTTCTCAATCCTGCTCTGACATTCTGCTTGTATATACATGACTGTAGAACAAAGCCTGCTGTTTTAACTCCAGAACTTATATAACACTGTTCTTGTAGCTTATTCCTCATAAATATATTAATAATTGACACACCAGGAGTCTAACTAAAAAGTAAAGAAATCAGAGTTGTAGAAGGTATATGCAGAAGACAAGTTTTTCCCTCTGCCCTGGCACTAAATACTCTTCTCTCCTCCTATAGAATAGCAGTGTTTTCTGTGAGTGTGCTGCATGATGAGAGGATAGTTATTGTTGCTGAGCAAAGGCCAGACTCCACAGAAGAAGACAGTTTTCAGTGGATGAGTCGAGTTCTCCAGGTAATGCTCTATATGTGTGTTTGGAAGCTATTTTTTTTCCTTACTTTATATTCTTTTTATTGATCTTTCAGACCCCTWAGGTAACTGATATTTGTCTTTGAGTAATTGTGAATCCACCTTCAGTTGCACTTGCTCTTAATGAGCACAAAATGAAATTCTTCTGAGTGACAGTTCCTATCTGGGCTGCAGACACCCAGAGAGTGATCCTTTTCCTAATCAAAATGCTATAAGAAAACAGGAATGAATTGAAGTAAATAATAGCAATGAGAGAGTAGCATGTGGTTTATAAGGATATAGTAATTCTTTACTTCAAAAGGGGAATGAATGAATGAATGAATGAATGAATGAATGAATGAATGAATGAATGCATTATATACTCTTACTGTCAAAAGCTACCAGAGTCTCTTAACTGCTCACAATTGTATGCATGGGTACAGAGTTGGCCTCATCCAGATTTATTTTCTTTGACAGGTGAGAGAGAATTATGTGTTTCTAGTGTACCATGTTGATAGCTAAAATAAACTRAATGAAACTTGGCCTAAAAATCCCAATTTCTCTCCAGTGAAATGAAGGAAAGTGATTGATTAGTGATTGATTAGATTAATTACCTCAGATCTAGGTGTATCTACTGTGAGGTTATCTTCTCAGAGGGACACCTCTTCCAATGAATACCATTCCAGCAGTCTGGCATTATCAATACTTTACTCAGGGTTTTTATCAACTTTAATGTCCACACACAAAAATGTTGGATAGTTTAAATAGGGTCATCTTCCATCTCTGTGTTTAATCCAAATCAGACTCAAAAGCAATTGATTTAATGGAGATGCAGTCAGACTAAGTCTGTTTGTTGCTACCTTGTGAAGTGGTCTCAACTCTGTCTACAGTTGGTCTCCTGTTACTTCTACCTCCCTTTCCTACCTTCCTTCCTGTCCTTCTGCAAGGACTCTTCTCAGTAAATATATTGCAGACATATTTTTTGCTTTCCCTAAGAGCCAAAGATAAAGATCCCACACAATTCAGAGATGTTTTTGTTCATCATTGCACTTTACTGAATAAGAAAGGGAATTTATCTACTATATCCTTTGAGAAACTGAACAAATAAGCTTTTATCCATYTCAAGACAGGCTCATCTGCTCTCTTGATTCAAAAGACAGTTGCATTTCATACAGTTAGAGGCATCTCATGTTCACAGTAGTTCTAAATTAATACCAAGAAACGATAGAACCTCTAGCTTGCCATCACCCAAAAGCCTTTTGAAACACCTAACAGCACCTAGGGCAGCTATTGTAGAAGAGTCTTTGGATTGCTGACACTGTTGTCGAGTATGAAGCTCCTAAAGGGGTTGAAACTCTGAACTCAGCCCTTGTCCTCTTTTGTCACTTTCTTTGTGACTTTTACAGACCTARGGTCTTACACAATCATGGCCAGTAGAGTTCTGCCCTGAAAGCTGCAGGAATCCTGTGTGTCCAAACACTCCTGCCAAGAGTCAGCCCTGTTATTCTGAGTCTGATCAAGTCCTAGCAGTGTCTGAGAATAGCAGGCCATGTGTCAAAGGACACACATGTGTGGCTGCTTTCATCACCCCCGTGTGAAGCCTGCAACTCTGGCATGCACCACTATGTGAACAAGAAGTTTCTGTTTCCACCACAGCTGAGAGCAGAGATGAAGGACAGAAGCCAGGAACATGTGGGATGTTTTGTGCCTCTTCCCAATCAGAGTTTTAATGACAGATGTCAGGAAGTGGTAACCAGCTGTATCTGAATCATCTGCTAGTGAGGCACAGCATAACAATATTACAGCCTGTGTCATGGCTCCCAGTGAAGTCCATGGTAACAAACTCCAGCAAATTGCTACTTGATTTTAATGCTATTYGTGAGTTGTCTGACACTCTGTGAGTGCTGCCCTGTGCCAGCCCTGCCCTGCACTGCCTGCTGCTGCTGTTTCTTGCTGTCTCTTCCCTGCAGTTGAGCTGTCTCAATTTGCAGAACCAGTTTTTCCAGTGCTTTGCACATATTCTGACTCTCCTGACACCCATCCTGCCCCTTGGCAAGGAGCTGAGGATGGTAGAGCTGCTAAACCTGTGGGACTATGCTGGACTGCATCTGTGGCCTTCAGCAGAGGGRTGGTTGGGAGGCAGTGGTCAGGCTGGGATGGAGTTTCTTGAGAGTAGAAGGGTGGAGATCCCAGATCACGCAGCAGTTCAGTCAGACAGGTCCTAGATGCTCATCTGCTGCAGGCTGACCTGACCCTTCAGGCAGGGCTGTGCTCCCTGTATGGCAGACTGGATGTCAGTTTTACCAGTGCCAGGATTGACAGGACTAGGGAAAGCCAGGAGAACTACTGCAGCACTGCAGAGTGTTTACCCAGAGAATTGTGTCAGAATGAGATGTTTTCTCAGCTCAAACAACACAGCAGTCTGGACTCTCCACAAGTTTGGGTAAATCTTGTCCATTTTCACAATGAAAGAGAGGGACAGAGATTTCAGATACTGTTTGATTCTGGCTGGACAGAGTCATTTCAAAAACCAAGCCGTCTCATCAAGAGCCATAAATGCCAGCAGTATTAAAATTGACTGGTACTCTTCTCCCTCAGAATTTTAAGGCTCAGTTCACCAGTTGTCATCCCTGTGACAAAGTCATTCCCTGCTTCAGAAATGTGCCCAACTCAAAGGTGTGAAAGGTGACAGATTTGAATGACCCACAATATTTATGGGGCATTGTGTAGTGGATGTCTCTCTCAGAGACAGTTCAGAAGTTACTGGGGAGTCACTGCATACACTCCTCACCCTGCCACAGCTGGGTATTGCTTTCCATTCACCCCCTGTTGGAGCCAGAGTTTTATCTTTGAGTAAAAATGGTTTACTTGCCTTGTGATGATTTCCTTCAAGCTGATGTCAGGTGAGGATCCCATGATTTATCACTGCTTTTCAGAACCTACAAATAACATGATTAGTAGGTTATGATGGTTTCTGCCAGAAACATGAGACCTTGTGTGTTGCCTGCCATAAATATTTCACTATTGCTGATCTKTTGGTTGGTGTCTGTAGACCAGCAGCAAAGGCTTTCAATTCTGCTGTAGAGCTACTACTGCTAAGATTCCAATATTTTTAAATGACTCACCATTTTATTATTCTTTCTTATGAGATTTTGCAATCACATAAATAAGAAATGGAGAAACAGAAGCCAAAAGTGAAGCATTGCTTAATCTGTAGGAGTAATCAGTAATTTATTGGTCTGCACTTTAGTACATACATAACTGTAAGTGAGTATCTAAYTCTCAGAGTATAGATTGTGTCTTCAAGGCAGTACATATATCAATTCACTTTTCTCACAGTTGAAAATTAAAAAGCAAGAGAAGTAAATTACATTTTTGAACATTTGATTACTCATTAGAGATGTGTTTCATAATTTGTTTCTCAGTTTGTGTAAATGCCTGAAGTTGGTGTTCTAACACAATGAAGTTGGCTTTCTAACACACTTGCTGCAATTTTTGTTACCATTATAAGCAAAATAAATCCTTTAAATCTGTAGGGAATTAAAATCTATGAACATGGATATTCATGTTTAGTTAAATAAATTACACASATACTGTATGCTACAGTTTCCTTGAAAGTGATTCAGTTTAATTAACATATCAGGCAGTGAACATGGTTGCCATACAATTCAAAGATGCTTCTTCTTCTTCAGGTTTTTGTCCAACCAATTTTTTTCCAAGTGGATARTTTCATAGTTTTCCATTCCTGCCTGAAAATCTTTTATGCTGTGATCAGGGAATGAAACAGTTACTGCCTTAAAAAAAAATTTAAAAGAGTCACAAGCTGCATACATCATTAGTTATAGGAGTTATTTGAAATTTTGCCCTGCTCAGAAAGATGGACTGGATATTGAGTTGATAGGAATCCTTTGAACTTTAGCTCTGAGAAGTGCACAGCTTAAAAGCAAYTTCATGTGGTCTGTCAGCCCGTCTTTGTAAAAAATCTCCAGGATATCTGCTGCTAATGTGTGCTTAAGAGGTATAACAGGGTAGCATTTCCTAATAGATTTGTAGGCATTTATTACCAGGGTTTTGGTTGCTTTTTTATCTGCTGGAATGAGTGTAGCMACATTTCTGTCCACCTGTTCCCAGTGAAAAGAACCTCCTTATCACTGACATAGCTGAAGTGTCTTTCCATTGCCAGTTAATTATTAGGGCTGCTTTATGCAGTAATTCAGAACAACACATGCTTATTAGTGTGATGAAAAATTATCCTTTCATTAAAATCGATTTCCTGTGTGCCTTTTTAGGCAATTGACAGCATTCATCAAGTGGGAGTCTACTGCTTAGCACTTGTCCCAGCAAACACACTTCCCAAGACACCCCTGGGAGGGATTCACCTGTCAGAAACCAAACAGCTCTTCCTGGAAGGGTCTCTGCATCCTTGTAACGTGCTGATGTGTCCCCACACCTGYGTAACAAACCTGCCCAAACCAAGGCAAAAGCAACCAGGTAAGAGCAGTGGAGGCCAAGGGGCTGTGACTTTGTGCTGTGTGCTTGTGGTACTGTAAGGGAGTGAAATCAAGTAATTGCTGATACAGGTGAGAATCASCTTCATCAGCTTTCCCCTTCAATATTCTGTGTGTGTCAAGGACATCACTGGGGTTGCCAGGAGCTACAAGCACCTTCCCAGAGAGTGCAAGGAAAAATGCCAATTCAATAACGATGACATTTTTATCACTCTACAAGGTGCTGCTGAGACCACACCTGGAGGTCTTCATAAATTCCTCTTCAGTTATGTTTAAAGAGGATGGAGATCAAACCAGAGAAACATAAAATCTTGGATTATTTTGAAGGCTGGGTTTGTAAACTAGAAACAGAGAGGAAGAGTACTGTTGTCACTAAATAACAGTGTTGGAAGAGCAGATACTTCAAAACTGGTCATGAATAAATTAAAGCAAAGAATGAGTGGTTTAATCCCCCACATGTGTGGGGAGATTCTGTATTACTCTAACAGCAGGTTATTAGAGGAAAAACTCTAGCTAGTTTTGAGATGGTTCTTCAGAAGTTCTGCCTCTTCATGAAGARTGTTGGATGAAATGGTACAGCCAGGGACTGTCTCAGGAGACCAAGAAAGCCCTTCAGCCTGCTGTAATCCAGTCACTGGTTATTTGTGCCCAATGTGCAAGTAAATTTTTACAAATTTTTGCCTTTGAATCCAATTGCTGGTTTTAGTACTCAGATTAATTTCAAGGAGTTCTGGATGTGTAGCCTCAGGCTTAAGACTTGGATTCAGCTACATTAGACTAAGTGTTGGTTATTTTCCACTTTGAAAAATGCCTTGGAATTAGAAGYGGGTTTGCTCTCTGGATCTGGAATATGGAGATTATCCCTCATTAATTCAGTGCAAGTTTCCCTAAACCACCATCTTTTTTTAAAACCTTTGGACAAATGTTTCAGAATCAAAACCATAATCTTGGTTTGTGGATACTGAGAGTGTCAGAGGTAAACAGTGACTTGCACTAGCTTAATGAAAGCAATGAGGCCTTTTACTGCTTTGGTGTTTCCTTGTTGCTGCTCCACAAAGTAATTGCTGAATTAGAATCAATGGAGATCATTACAGATATGTTATGTATACATTAAAAATTACTATATTAATAATAATATTTATTTCCAGAAGCACAGAAACAAAACTGATAGTGTCACATTCTCCCATTTTGTGTTGTTGTGACATACCCAGAGGATATTGCTTTTATAATTTTAAAGCAGAGTAGTCTGTAGGTGCTTTAGATTGTACATTATCTGGTTACTTATACCAGARACAATCACTTGGACATCATAAGCTAGAAGTAGAGCCTGGTATAAATTGCAGTTGATCAGTAATCCATGCTGGAGAAGCAAGAAAACAAATGCCAACATGAGCTTCAATGGTATCTGTGAGRCAGGTGTTGCCCTTTAATGACAGCAGCAAAACATCAGTGAAATCCACCTCATGGAGGAGTGCCAGCCATGACATCTTATTTTCTTCTGAAGTTACTCAACYTCACTCTCAATCTTATTCTAGAGGGCTTATATATTTTATCATATGCACCATCTGCCTTTCTAATGCCTGACACTTTGTGTCTGTAACATTACAGAAGTCCTAATGCAGATGCAACTTAGCCCAGGCCACAGAAGAGGGAAATAGAAATGTTGCACTCTAGACTGAGGCRCTTGAATGGATGTGCCTACAGTCAGAGCTAGATTTCCCAGATTCATCCTATTGAAGCAGACAAAATGTCTCTGGCTGTGGAGAGCCCATGCTAAATCAGAGCTGTTTGGAGAGGATGAATCCARTTCTATGTATCTTCCAACCACTTCTGGTTCCTAACCAAAGTTTATGTCAATAGAGATATGCTCAAATTTTGGTTTTGTGGATGGCAGTGAGGAGAACATCATGTAATGAAAAAGAAATCACGTGAATTTCCATCTACAAACAAAGGATTTTTATTGTGCTTGGTGTATTTCTGCTTTATTCTAGAAATTGGCCCTGCCTCTGTGATGGTGGGGAACTTGGTCTCTGGAAAAAGAATTGCACAGGCCAGTGGTAGAGATCTGGGGCAAATAGAAGATAATGACCAGGCCAGAAAGGTAAGCTAAACCTTTCTGTTACAGCTTGTATTTAACATCATATAGTTAATTTCATTCTTATATATAGTTGACATCAGGACACTTAGCAGTTCAGAGATATGATGGATGATTATGATTATTGTTATTATTATTATTACCACAAATTTGTTGATGRCTTCTTTTTAATAATGCATAGATTTAATATGGCTTCTTTACAGATAAATATTAAATAGATGTGATAAGAAGTCACTGCATTTCATTTTTATGGATTTTTTGAAATAAGTTTATRTGGAACAGCAGAAAAAATGTGGTGGAAAGTGTTCATGGGACTTCTACCAGAAATCACTCTCTATTACATAATTTTTACCAGCTCAAGTGGAATCCAGAGAATTTTGTTAACATATAAGGTCCTGACCTTATTTGTTGTTATTTTAATCCTGGAAAATTAAGTTGAAATTCAGCTCTTTTGGGGGCTTATGTGAATAATTAAATTAGTAAGTTCTAAGCTGTGTAAGTACTTATGCATTTAAGTAAGAAAAAGAAAAGAAGCTAAAGAATTAAATAGTGCTTAAATTCAGAGGGATCAGTAAGAACTTTTATTGCTTTGGAAGTATATGCAGGAATAKATCATAATCCCAGCAGTGGCTTCACTTCCAGAGAGGTGGCTGCTACCATGCAAAAACACCTTCCTATAAATGTGTGACAAGAAGAGAATTAGTTCCTGTTTGGTGCTTCTGGGCATTGGAACCTGGATTTTAAATCCAAGAAGTTGTTTGGTGTTGTGACTGTCACTCTGCTTTATTGCAGTTCCTGTTCCTGTCAGAAGTGTTGCAGTGGAGAGCTCAGACCACCCCTGACCACGTGCTCTACACTCTGCTCAACTGCAGGGTAAGGGTCTCAGCCATGGCTCTGACCCTGGCAAAGGCACTCTGGGGTTTCAGCAGCCCCTGGATGGGACCTTTCTCTTCCTATTTCCACCAACACTCAGCTGTTATATTTAATATTCACTGAGGCAGGAAAGAAAAGAGAATCATCATTGTCAGTTGTCAAGATACAGATTGCTTTTGTATCAATGTGCCTTACACATTTCTTGTTCCTTTTTCCACCACATACATGTTGTGTGTRAGCTGACACTGCAAATCTGTTTCAGTACTGTTGAATCTGTTTCAGATCTGTCCCTGTGTGAATAACAGTGTTTGATACTGCTCACCATCCTGATTTCCAATTTGAAAAGCACAGGCTTGGCAAAACCAAAGCATTTTCCCTAAATATAACAATGGCTGTTGTTTGTGAGATTGGACCATCTGGGGGAGGTGTCAGAATGAGGAAAGGAGGTGAAGAGAAGAAAATGTATGTCCAGAATACAATGAAATCTGGGGGATCACTAATAAATCTCTCAGCATAACCTACATGGGGTGCCAGCCTGGCACAGCATTTCACTGCTTACTAAAACTGAGTTAATGAATGTGACTGGTGCAGAACTTGGCTTTGCTAAGGGTAAAACTTSCTTGCTTTCTGTAGTGTAGCTTCTTTACTTCCTGGATTACAGATTACAGATGACAAACCAATAATTCTCAAGACCACAGAGAGAATGAAGGTCTGATTTCAAACCATTCCATCACAGTACATCCACACATATCTGTCAGATCTGGGGAACACCCAAAGTGTGTGAGGGTCTTCAGGAGAGGGAGGCCTGGAAAAGTGCTGCTCCCCTGGAGTGGTAGCTGATGTTGTCTCAGCCTATGTGGTCTTTATGCAATTTGAATGGGTCCTTAAACCTCCAGTAATTTGTGGACCTCTGTTAAATCACCACTTACAGTGTTTACAGAATGTCCTTCTCCATTTTACAGTGCTGGTACAAAGTTCAGTTTGAAGCTACCAGTAAGTAATTAAATAATTTTTAAAAAAAAATTCAGATTAATAGCTCATAATTGTGAATATGTGGAACCTGACAGATAAATAGTGAAGCAATAATGTAATTTTTTTATGGCAAAGTAGAAATCCTGAGAGGCAATGCTGTTTATAAGTTCAGTGTTACACCATGCAAGTACTGCATTGCTGTGTCCTGTACATTAGGAGCAAAGATGCTTTGAGAAAGAGTTGATGTGGGCTATCCCATCACTTCCACACAAGGCTGTTGCTTTTGACTTCTAAATAAAGCCAAACTTCCCATCCTGGCAGAAGGGTTCAAACAGGGAAAGGAAGTAAGAAGTAAATACACAATGTGCAAAACAAGGATTAACAAAACAAATTCCTATTCCATAGAAGTGAAGAGTAGTTGGATTTTAAAATACAGTTTCTCTGTTACTCTCAGTGAAGAGTATCTCATCATATGAAATTTGATTGAGATGTAATGCTTTTTGGAGAGAATTCATATTTTATGGAAAAGGATGACAGATTAGGGGGGGTTTGCCATAGGCAAATTTTATTGCCCATCTTGAATTTTAGTTCTGATTTGTAACTTTTCCTATTTTGTCTTCCTTGGACATTGTCTGTACACTTTGTTCTAAAACATTCAGGCATCCTGCAGTGGATGACTAATGGAAGTCCACTGAGATTAGTGTTTTCCTGTAACCCAAGCTCTGAGAATTTGAAATATTTCAAAATTAGTGCAGTACATTGTTTTTAATGTGTGTCATGAAGGATTGCAACACCTTTACATTTTAGGATAGCTCATTAAAGGCCCAAAGGGAGTAGTTGTCGAATTCTTGCAAGTGATTCTTGTCCAACAACAGGATTCTCCTTCCCTACACTTCATATAAACAGTGACTTCCCACTGGCTCACAGGCAGCAAGTGCCAGAAGTCTTAAATGTAAACAAGCTTTGCACAAATTCACTTGATTTACAGCAATTCCCTGTCTGCTGGTAGGAACTATGCTTCTGATGTGTGTGGGGATACAAAGAGTCCTTCTTCTCATAGCCATGGAAACAGGCAATTTCTTGAAAAAAGAAATGGAGAATTTAAGTACAGGTGAAATGGAGAATTCCTGACAGGTCTGCAGTGGCAGGACAGCCAGACATYATGTTGCTTTGGCATACTCAGGGCTGGACAGATGGAAGTCATCTCTGGTCCAGCATCCACAGAGTTGCATATGTCTTTAGAGGAAGCCCTCTTAGTGAAATGGTCTCCACACTGATCAGAAGACTGATTAAAACTGTCTGCAGTGYGATTCAGTGAGTGGGGTTGCTGAGGATGATGCAGAGGAATGCTGAGCCCTGGCTTTGTCCATTTTATTTCCAGTTGGGCTGTGCTCTTTGCTGGCAGTTTGTGATGAAGTCTGTGAATGCCAGGTGATCCTGGTAAAGTGGCAGTGCTTGCAGTGCTTGTCCTTTGGCCAACTGCTCCCTCCTCTCTGAGGCCTGGGGAGCAAACCCTGCAGTGGTGTGGGGTGGTGGTGGATGGAAAACACCCCAGAACAAATACTTATTGTTCCTTGCCTTGTTAAAATAGAGTGAAAAGAACATTTTCTTGAAAAGTAGACCTTCTTGCTTTCTCTCTTAAGGAGGATAGTGATGCAATACTTCTTTATTGTATTACACTGCATTTTTGATGCACTGTTCTATTTTAGTGTGTGTTTATGTGTTCTTTAGTGTATATGTATTTACATATTCTTACATATTCTTACCTTTCCCCCCCCCCAGTTTTTTCAGAAACACTTTTTTTTCAAATGAACTTAGTGCTTGTGATAGACCCCAGGTGTGTCACAGCTGTACTGGACACTGAACTCCTCTTTTTCCACAGAACAAGAACACAAGCCAAGATGCAGCCCTTCCCATACTGCCCTGTCCCTTTCTCCCAGCCCAGACCTTGCCTGACCAGCTCTGGGTGCAGCCAGTCTGTGCTGTACATTTGTTTTTATTCTTCTGAGGTGTCTGCCTGCAGTGGTAGTGAATTTTGTTATACAGATGTATATATTTTTCTAAATGTGTACTTGTGTGTGTGCATATATGCACACATATATATATTTAGGAAGTGCAAGAAGTATAACACTCAATTTAAAACACTGTGACTGTTTGATGATTCTGGGTTTGCACTATTTGAAATGCTTCAAAAATGCCAAGCTCATGCTGACCAGTTATTCAAATTTAACAAATGGCCTTTCTTCTCTCTTTCATTTATATGCAATATAAGTGCTTATCTTTTGTTCCAGACTAATTTTTTTTCCCATCACAAAGTATTGTTTTCTCCTCTGTCTTTTGTCTTTTGTCTTTGAAGTATTTCTGCTGGGCCGTTTGGCTSCACTCCAGCATGCAGACAACAAATGCAATTTTCAGAATTGCTCTCCACAGATGCTCCAGTTTTGCTACAGAGAACATGAAGGCACTTCCCTGGCTGCAGCAGGAATGCTGCCTGTGYAGCAAGGGAAGTACAGGATATTGGCACACTGCTGTACTGCCTTGGTGGGGGCAGAAGGCACAGAGAAAGGARCAGAAAGGAATATTCCTCTACTTTAGAAACATTTTCTCCTTCCAACTACAGTTTGGCCTAAGGCTGAATGTTTCATATTTTAAGATCATTGCATGGCATATTGTGGCTGCCCCTCCTCCCACAACTTCTAAGGTGAAGAGRAAAATAGAGTTTCAGCAGATCATGTTATCTCCTGTGACATTTTTCTTTCTTCCCATGCAGGGAACAATAGCCAACTCACTGACATGTGTCCAGCTGCATAAACGAGCTGAGAAGATAGCTGTCATGTTGATGGAGAGGGGACATTTACAGGATGGAGACCATGTGGCTTTGGTTTACCCACCAGGTAAAGAATTGCTGTGGCAGCACCTTGGGACTCCTGGAAGTTCATCAACTGCTGCAGCAGGGCTGTTCCCGTGTGCACCATGTGAACTGTCCAACACAAGATGTTTGCCTTGTGCACATTCCTTGAATTTAGTCAAATGTATCTAAATCCATACACACAGATTTTATTTCTTTGGGTTCAGATTAAGACAAACCTGTGTTTTTAAAACCTGTCTCTTACAAGCGGTCAAATTTAATTACAGCTTTTTTTTTTTTAAATTTGCTGGACACAGATTTTTTTATAAGGATGCAGTTCCATCTGATAAGTGTTCTTAGATTCACCTGTTCCATTCCCTCTTGCTGCATTTCATGAGGGTAAAGCAGCAATAACCACAAAGTAATACATGARGRTTTTTTAGAGTAGAAATTAGAAWGATAAGTAGCAAATGATCAAGAAATACAAAATTGTCATTACAATTTTCTCTATAGACTCTTAATCTAGATAGCTCTCTTGGTTTTGATTTTCATCCTTTGGCATCAAGGCTTTTAAGTTTGTGTTAACTGGTAACACATTTGACATTTGCTTGAAATTATTTCTGATCTAGTGCTACTCTTTTATCTTTAATATTTCTTGTGTGTCAGTGAAATAAACAGTCTGATTTAAGGTCTGTAATGTGATATTTGGTTTGTAAGGACTGCAAGACACTGGTTATATCTATGTAGTTATAGGAGCAGTTTTGCAATGGTTAAYATGGAAAAACCTTTTCCACAAAAGAGGACTAATACTTTAAACTTAAATGTTTGTTTTCTGTATTTCACTTCCCATGAATGATGCATTTTAATGAAGGAACAATAACCTACCAGTACTGCAGATCCTTCTCCACTGAAAGAATAAACCAGGCCCCATTATCATCTTATCACAGCCTGTGTACAGCACCAGGGAGGTGACAGACAGCAGTGTTCAAGGGATCTTTGAACTGTTCAGCCTCCTTAGGTAGCCTGAAGGGTGCTGTCCATTGTCCATCCCCTGCAGTCAATATTTATATGGCACAGCATCGAATTTTATGTTAGAAGAAGAATTTCAAAATCATTACTTCCTTTTTTTACTGTAAAATTTCAGGTAGMTAAGTATGTGAGGTTAAAAATGGCAAGAGAAAGTATTTTATGGAACCTCCAGATGTTCCTTCTGCAGCTGATAGGACCAAGCATCATCCTACCTATTCCTTTTGCTGGGACATCCCTGTTCTTGTACACTCTATAAATGTGCATTTAGGAAGATAATTAATCTGCAGAAATCACACTTTTTAACAGGTTACTTCCTAAACAACAAACTGGAGCTCTCCTAGATGTTGCTATCTGGCTGCAGTTTTGTGTGTCACCTGTGGTTTTTCATGCTCAGAACGATGCAGTTGAGAGCAACCGCTGAAGCTGAACAAATACTGACAAGGGGCTGAAAAGGAAATCTGTTAAAAAAGAGCTTATCACTCATTTAACCTTCTGGGTCCAGTTCCAAGTATTATTTATGCTGACACAGGAGTGTGATGAAGCTGTTTGATTTTCAGGGGGGGCTCTCTGCTTTGTTCTCGTGCAGGGATCGACCTGATCGCGGCGTTTTACGGGTGCCTGTACGCGGGCTGCGTGCCCATCACRGTGCGGCCGCCGCACCCCCAGAACATCGCCACCACGCTGCCCACCGTCAAGATGATCGTGGAGGTGAGCACACACCTCAGAGTGCACGAGGAGGTGAAATGGGTGTCTCTGGTGAAAGATTTGTGTCTTTAGGAGCGCTAACATGAGTGAGAGGTGGTTGGGTTGAAGAGTTGTGTTCCTTCCAGGACTCTGGACTTCAGGGTGTTGCAAAATCAACACTGCTTGGCTATACACAACCTGCTCACTTGAGCTGTCATACTTTGCCCCAGTTGTGTGAGTCCTTTCAATAAATATATTTTAAATGGTTCTTTATATTTATATTTTATATAAATATATAAATATATAAATATTTATATAGCTATAAATATATATAACTATGGTGGGATTCCTCACAGACTCTCGAGAGAAACCTCATTGGGAAGTTTATCCTCACCCGATGTCATGCTCACCTCTGAATATCCAAATGTTCTGCTTTTAAAGCAATTTCAAAGTTTTGTTGTGAAGATGTTGGTTGGTCTTTTGTTTCATCCAGGAAAGTGTTGCTCAGACTTTTTCATTCAATGCTTTCTTTTGCTGTTTTGGTCTTTATCTAACAATGTTTAACCTTTGTTGCACATAAAYAACTACAATGTACTTCTTACTGAGGGAAATAAAAATATTTGAAATTAGAGAACCCTTTACATGGGGCAGTTTCTAATTTACTCATTGGAATTCTGAAGAAACCAGTTTAAACAAATGGGGTTTTACCATTGATAATTAATTTTGATATTTTTAATTAACAAGTAGTAGAGATAGTTTTAAATTTTGGCTTTCCATATGGCATCAAATGCCACCAAGCACCAGAAGAGGCATGAAAAATTGTTCAATTGTTTTCAGGATTCCTGTTATTGAGTATTTTGGCACTCAGTGTTTTTAAACATCAATTGTTAACATACAGATGTGATGTAAAATGTGTTTTTTTCTTTTGGTGTTTAATAGCTAAACTAGATGTTTGATTTCATGATAAAAAACTGACAGATCCAAGCTTGCTTGTATTCATTGTCCTTTGATAGACTAACTTTAGATAAAATGTTGACATCTATTGGCCATATTAATGCCAGTTTGACTTATAAACCTCTCAGCTTTGTTTTACACAATAATTTCTCTCACTTTTGAGATTAATGGTTTTGTAGATATTAAAATATTGCAGCTGTCTTTTCATTGCCAATGCAGTCACACAAATTTCCTGATGTGATGGGGTCAATGCCTGCTSTATGTCTGCACAGCACCTTTTGAAGTCAGTCAGAATGACTTCTGAGTAAAATCTGGCCTGCCTATTTGTGTTTTTGTGATAAGCTGGCAGTTGTAAAATATAACTGAATTGAGCCCCATCTTGAGCAGTTCCTAACCTGTAGCTAAACTGTGTTCTTTCTCCTTCCCACTATCCCTGTGTGTTTACCTCTGATGCAGAATTCTCCAGGCATGGTTATTCTGTATTTTAATGAACCTTCTGATTGTCCAAATTATGTAATTCCTGAGGGGGCTGGGAACCACCAACTCTTGAAATTCCTTTTGTTTWTGGTTTAGTGTCCCAAATCAAGATTTTCATGGATTAAGATTAGTGATGTAAGAATTAATTTGCCTTGCCATGACAATGAAAATGGATTAAAGGGTGCTGCAGTGGCTKTGTTTGTATTCACTTTTAGCTTGAAGTATTTAAACAGCCTATACAGGGCAGTCATGGGATTAGAGTGTCAAGAGATTAGAATTTGATTCAGTGATGTTTGCTCCAAATTTCAGAATGTCCAAATTTCTGGTGTTCTAAAAATTGACTTCCATGAGATCACTGTCAATAGAAGATGTTCTGTTCTGCTCAGTGGTAAAATTAATGTACATATGATTACTGATTTTATTAGTTTAAACACAGGAAATTTAGTGTGCCATGAAATGTTTCATTTTCCTTAAAGAAAAAAAAATCACTCAGGAGCATTTGCACAGATTTTCAAAGTTTGGGAAAAGAAAAATAATGTTGCCTTTCCAGTTTTTCCTGTGTTTTATCTTCAGTGATTTCAGTGCTCTTATGCATGTTTGTCTGAATTCTTTAAGCATATTATTTTTATTAATAAGAATATTCTTTTTAAGAAAGAAATATTCTTGTAGTTGATAACTATGAACTTTTAAGAATAGCAAATCTAAAAGGAGAATTTAGCATCTATCATTTCAAGTTCGGTGCAGATGGAATTTGCTGTAAGCTCACAATTTCCTTTCTTAGTGCCACTTCCTCAATTTCTGTTCTAGAGMTACTTTTGCCAATATCAGAAGAGCTCTCAGTGGTTTATCACTAGCACAGGAATTGGAAATACATGGCTAACATAAAATTGACTTAAGATAGTAAAATTATTAATATAAAATGTCAGACTAGGTTTTGGTTTATCTGAAAATATTGTTTATGAACAATATTTGAATATGTTATTGTCAGTCTTCTTTACTGGGACTTTGGGGTGAGAGCTGATGCAATGTGTTGGAAAGGTCACATTCTCACTATTAAGGTGCCTTTAATTTCATTACAATGCTCATCTCAAAGTGCAATTTTCATGTAAATTGTAAAACTCACATGAGTTTCTCTTCTTTGTGAGCTGCATTTTTGAGCATCTTCCCACCTGCCAGTCAGAAAACGTAAAGTTGATATGCCTGTGTCCTGTTCTGGCAGAAAATAAGTCACAGTCTTGCCCACTTTCATGGGGGAGTTAATTAGTATCCCATTGTGATTTTATTTGTTTCTTGAATTTCCAGGTGAGCCGCTCTGCCTGCCTAATGACCACGCAATTAATCTGTAAATTGTTGCGGTCGCGGGAGGCGGCGGCAGCAGTGGACATCAGGACATGGCCTCCAGTCCTGGACACAGGTGAGTGCTGGGCCAGGGGAGCTCTGTCTCCTGTGTCACTGGGCTGGTCAGTGACATACCCACATTTCTGTCTCTGTCTCCACCAGATGATTTGCCAAAGAAGCGGCCTGCACAGATCTACAAACCTTCTAACCCTGAAACACTTGCTTACCTTGACTTCAGTGTCTCCACCACTGGCATGCTGGCAGGGGTAAAGGTAGGGACTTCTGCTCAAGGCTGCTCTTCTTGCCATCCTGACTGGCTGGCACATAGTCGTTCCTAATTTGTGATTCCTCATAATTTTTGGAAGCAGGAATTAAAGTACTTCCTCCCATGCAGACATTGTTTGATTTCATTGACATTAAATTAGTTCTTCTGTACATGATACATGACTGTGTGTGGTGGGTTTAGTCCCTCTCCTCCTCCTCAGGCTAAAAATTTCATTCCATTACTCCTGTGCATAGACCACTAGTTTGTCTGCCTGCCTGAAGCATTTTTTCAGCTTAGGCATCTGTTATTTCCATTTTATGAAGGAAATGAGACTGTCATCCTTCTCCTGCTTGTTCCAGTGCCCATTCATTGTTCCCTTCTTATTGCAACTCAGCTACTGGCCRTTGGTTTTCAATACTCTCTTCTTCTTGCAATTAAGGGACCTGGTGATTTCTTTGATATATTCACCCAGTATGGTACTAGAGTAAGCTGCAAAAATTCATTGATAGATTTGTTTGCTAAGATGAGCCATTTTGAGATCTTGAAATCTATTCTGCCATTTTCTCCAACCCTCTAGCCACAATTCATCAAATCTGTTTTACCTAACTTATATATCCCACTACTGGTTTCATCAAGACACGCTAAAATCACTCTGTTATTCTTACCTGTTTCTTCCTTACTCCTATTTGTTGCATATCCAAGGACTATGATTACTTTAGCAATCTCTGCTGATGTATCACACTTGGAGCMTGTGCTGAATTCCTCATACTCCTTAGAATCATCCATCTATTTGCTGAAACTGTCAGCATAATTTATAAACAAAACATCATTCTCCCAGTTTTTGGATGAAGAGATGGAAGCAGAGAGCTGTTGAAGWGACCAGCCTGAGACTGACTGATGGTTAGATGGTTGACCTGGCTGATGGTCACATATTGGACACTCCTGCAGCATTTATTCCATCTAACTTTGAATGGCTACAATGCCTACAGATGTSGAGTAGTCATTGGGCTCCTCAGTAGCCAACAGAGAGAGGCAGGGACTTTTAGGGTGTAATTTATCTGACTTATCTAAAACATCTATTTTTTTAAAGGCGTGAATGTCACATAAGTCTTCATTTCCTCTTGAGAAAGGCTCAAATGATTGTTTCAGATGCAGTCATCTGTATTAAATCAGGTCTGAATTACACTTTATCAGACTTGCAGAAATGGCTACTAACTATGCAAAGTGAATRTTTGGGAAACTTCAAAGATAGTCAAAGGCAGGACAAGTCAATGAGCCTTTCTTAGTGTGGCTAGAGGGAAATACAGATAAATCTATCAAGGAATTCTTGATTAGCTTCTAATATCTGGGTCACAGAGCCTGCAGGTCACTGATTCAGCAGGTTTATGTAAACAGTTACCATCTACTACATCATCACTAGTGGTTAATTAATTATAAAATGATCAAAAGAGGCCACAAGACTTATATTCGTAATGCAGTGGTGCTAAATTAAAAGAAATGGCTAAATAACTCCCGTGGCTCCTGAAAAGTTGATAACTGTTTTGTAATCACTTTGAAAGTAGTAGATTCCACTTGGCATTTACTCTCAACATTTTCAATTGCTTACATGCAGTATGGTGTAAAAATTCACAGAACAGCAGTTCTATATCAGTAGAGTTCAGTTTAATCCCATGTGAAAAAGTGGTTTTGATTCAGCTGGAGTAGAATTAATTTTCAGACTGCAGATGATCATCACACAGACACCCATTCAGAGCTGGTCCTTTTGCATCACTTGGAACACATCCAGCCTCAGTTATGGCTGYCATTGGAATGGAGAAAAAGTCACTTCTGGAGATTTATTCCCCTGTTTACTTTAAGATCAAATAAATTTTACCTTCCAAGTGCCYGTTTTCCTCCATTGACTCTCAGTGAGCTCCATATAAAGCAACCAGCTCCCTATGTGGCAGAGWTCAAAGGTTTGGTGAGTTAACTCCTATCCACACTGTATTTCTAACACTGGTGTCTTTCTTGTTACTAATAGAGAAGACAAACATTAAAAGATATTTTCCTGTTTCCATTGTCATGAGAACTTGTAAGTCAGGATGGGTGAGTGTGGAAAGCATCATAAAACTAGGGAAAAAATCAGAATMATTTCCTTTGGATCAGGTTTTTCATTTCTACTTTCTGCTTGTATTATCTTTGAAAGCTTCCTTACCAAGATTTTAAGAGCCTGTTTCTCAACTAGGAGCTGGATAACATGAAGATATTTTACAGATATTTATTTAGAGAAACTTTACTAAGTTTATTGGGGATTTTTATTGCTGAATGTTTAGCTCCTTAGTACTGCTTTGCTAGCAAAATCCCTTTCAATTTAAAAAGTGCTTTTTGCATTTTTCATTTACTTTGTTAAGAAATACATACTTTAAAATATGTTACTGATGATCAACAAAGTGTTTCATTCAGTCACTCATTCCTTTATTCTTCCAGAAAGTGTAACATGTTATCATGAGCTTTGCATGCAGCTTGGAGCACATCTTTAAACCACTCRCAGCTTTCTTCCTGAATCACTTCAAACTTACCATTCATTCTGTCTCCTCTCCCCTTTCACAATTAGGTGGATGCCCTCTTGAAGGAAAATTAMGTTTTCTAAGATATAAATTACCTGTGTGCATAAAGTCAATTACATTGAGCATAAAGTCAATATTTATTTGGTGTTTTTATCCTGTAATTGATGTGAGCACTTGGTGCAGTCTGGGAGTGAGCCTTCCAATGACACAGTTGATCATTTTAATTGCTTTGCTGTTGTCTTTCAGATGTCTCATGCAGCCACTAGTGCCTTTTGTCGTTCTATCAAGCTGCAGTGTGAGCTTTATCCCTCCCGGGAAGTGGCCATCTGCTTGGACCCCTACTGTGGACTTGGGTTTGTCCTCTGGTGCCTCTGCAGGTGAGGCTTCTCCTCAGCCTTTTCTGGAACAGGTTCCCACTGTGCTGTGGCACAGCAGAACGGATGATGTGAGTGATGAAAGGATGGGAGGAGCAGGCAGTGCCTCTGGGAGTGCCACAGGCAGCTGGATTTGCTGGGAGCTGCTGTGTGGAAGCTGCAGTGTGGASGATGTGGTTTGTTTGAGCAGGGCATGGCTGGAGGTGTTTGGGCTGGGAAGTGCATCAGAGCATCAGCAGGGCTGCTCATTGAGCTCCTGCTGCTTTACTGCTGTCCCTGCAGAGCCTGGCTTGTTTTAGTTTAGTGCTTTACCAATATTACCTTAAGGAAGTGGTTTCCTTGTGTTCTCTTTTTCATTCTCTAATCTGAAAGTGGGAGTAGATATCAGGGGACTCTCATTTGTGGGACTTCAAGGATGTGATTTTTGCAGAGACACAGAATTGTATTTTCTTGCACRTACTCGTATGGCAGTAGAGAAGTTAACAGAAAACAAAATATTTCTAGTGAGATGTGAATCAGCTTTTTGGGTTAATAAATTTAGAAATATAACATTTCTGTGAATCTCTATACTCCAGGGAAGTTACAGTTCAGCACTGAAAGCAGGTCTATTGATTTTTTATGTTTTTTTTAAGTTAGTTGAGTTGATGCATAGGGAAAGGAAAGGAACTGTGGGAGTGTTAATGGAGCCCATTTTGATGAAGGCATCTCAGAGTCACAGTGGTCTGACATCTTTGCTCTCTCCACAGAAWGTTCTTTGGTGTTAGCAGTGCTGCTATTTTTATTTGCTAAAATGAAGATAATCCACGGCATTAAAAATACTTTGGATAAACTTTGTACCAATTTACTAAATACCTGAAGGAAATATTATTTGATAACAACTGCAACAATTTCTTTTCAGCAATTATTGTTTATTTAAAAGTAGGCTATTGRCACGGTTTATTGCCCTTTTAAAATATTTGTATTATATATTAAATACACTAAAGATTAATGGTATTATCTTATTCATTTTTGATCCATTTTTCTTTATTTAAGCCATACTTGCCTAATACTGTTTTGGATTTTACATAGGGATTAGAGTTGCCTTTGTTTTGAAAAAATTTTGGGTTTTCAGTGTTTTATTTACCCAACATAAAAGTAAAACTATTGAGGCTGCAAAAAACCCACTTCAGAAATATTGAGATTTTAATTAAATCATTCTGTTTTAAGTTTAATTTTTTAAATGTTGCTTTWTTAAAGTCAGTTGACTGTTTCTGATAAAGGCTTGAGTGTTCCAGCATGTGCTGATGTGTTAGGCCAGGGAAGGTCTGTGCAGCACCCTAGRGAGTTCAGCTAAGGAATGTATCATTGTATAGGACACTGCTGGAACAGAGAGCATCCAGAATAACTTCTATGCAACATCATGATAGAGCCATAAAACAGATAAATGTTGACCTGTCCAAAACCCAAATAATTTGTGATGCCCAAGACTCTCCTGAATGAAATTTTTTTTTATCTTCCAGARTCATTTCTCCAACAAACATGCATTTGCTGCCCTTAGGTCCTTCCCAGTACTGATAGTACTCAGCCTTTCAGAAGGAGAAGGTTGTTTATGGCTGGCAAGTGGATTAAGGCAGCAAGCCTCTGGGAGAAAGCAATCAGAGTCCGTGCTCATTTGTAGCTTACAGAAGGAATAGAAAATTTTATATACCATTTTCAAAGAAGAGAAAGGAGACAAGGGATTTGAAGGAGCTGAGATCAGGCCAGCAGCACTCGAGTCTTATGAACCTTCACATCAATCTCTTCTTTGCCACTGATCCCCTGTTCCTATTAAATCAGAAAAACTTCAGGCTGCAAGAATTGCGATTGTCATTTGGAGAAAGCTGGCATCAGATACAGCCTAATTAATTCCACTTACAAATCTAATTTCCATTTCATTACTATTTTAGAAATGAGTATTATTCGATGTGATAGGAAAAAATACATCCTGGAGTTTATAAGGCTCTCCACATAATTTAAAATTTTGTGACTTTGCCTTTTTACCCTTTGAGGTTCGGCAGAACTGGATCCTGCCCAACATTTCAACCCAGTTTTCTGACTCAGAAACTTCTACTCTAAACTTATGATTGTCTGTCACCACTTCCACTTACTAAATTAATATTTCTAATGGCATATGGAAATGAAGTTTGATCTTCAATTTTTTATAAGTTTGGGGCTTTTGAGACTTAAATAGGAACTCTTTGTTTTAGGAGCCCAGCAGGAAGCAAGAGCAACCTCCTGTGCTGGGTGCAGTTAAAAGTACATTTAAATTCCTTTATTAACTAGACCAAAGCAGGCATTGACTAAGAAATTGAAWGAAAAACTAACCTTTTATCCCCGTTGTAGGTTCTTAGATGTTGTGCTGGCCTGCTCCACTGTGGTGCCCCAGAATGCCCCATTCTGTGAGGTCAAAGCTACTTAGGAAAGCTGCTGGAGCATGGAGCCAGCCCTTTGGTAAGTTTGAATATATTGCATAGTTTTGCAAAGTTTTTTTATTTTTTTWWAATTTATTATTTTATGGCCTAAAGGTTATAAAATAATAACGAAAAGAAACCTTGCAAAGCAGAGCAATACATTAAAAAGAACTGTTCCCTCTAAACTGGCTGCATGCTCCAGCAGGGTTTCCTTGGAACCTTTGTCACTGAACAGCAAGTCCTGGGTGTGGCAGCAGACGTCAGCCCCTGTGAGTTTGCAAACCCCTAACTTCCTAATTTTAATGAGTTCTTACTCATGATTCAATAAAAGAATACATGATCTTTGTGTTTTTCTCTTTAATAATCCCATTTATCCATTCTGAGAAGGTGATCCTAGTATAATGACTTGCATTAAGTTTTAAAATGTATTACATTCTTTAAAAGGTAAAACAAAATCCTCATATGTAAAAAAAATGAACTCTAAATCCTRTTGTTCAGAAATGCTTCCTGAAATTAAGATGTCCCTGTCTTAATGCTTGTCACTGTGGGGCAGAATCCAGCATTCTGCAGTTCATTAGGGAGGATTCACTTAACTGATGGTTAATTTGCTGAGTAATGCAATAGAATAAGAATTTTCCCCCTACTTTAGCCCAGCTAAGCCAACTCATATTGCAGTTTTACTGCTGGGAGACAGAATTGTCCTTGCTCAAATTCAAATTAAGTACATTAATAATTTTTAATAAACTTTATATATATTCTCAGAAACTGAGCCTGTCATAGTGTAAGTCAGTGAGACTCAGACTGGACCAGAGGAACAGAATTTTCTGGTCCACAGCAGCCATGCAATAAATAACAAGACTGCTAGGAAATGGTCCAGRGAAGGCTCTCCATGGAAGGTACTTTCTCCTATCCTGCTCCTGCTGCCTCTGTTCCATAGCATGAGGCCAAAATCCACAGTGGTGCTGCCAGGTGGCTTCTGCTACAGAAAGTCTGCAAGGTTTCTTAGCAACCAGGCAGGTGGAACTGTGCAAGAAGTAGGCAAGGGACTGCAACACCAACAAGAGAATTACATTTTAGGAAAGTTTATTGTGTTAGGAATCACTGATTATTGTTAGGTTTTTAGGCTAACTTGAAGATAACTGGCAGGCATGAGCATTTCACCCAATTTCCAGCTCATAWGCAGCAAATTAAAGGCAAGACTGCATAAAGAAGCCTAAATGCCACATCAGAACTGGATAACTCTGACATGGGAAGTGAAGAATATGAACATAAACATCTGTCATGTACTCTGCAAAGTGCATAACTGGCACAGGAGGAGTGTGAAGGTGTGTTGTCTGCCCCCACACTGCTGTGTGCCAGTTTCCTGGAGAGTCTGTAGCCAGTGGCAATTTGTGGAAGAGGCAATTTGCTTTCCTTCCACATTACATCAGTACTGTTAAACCTGCCTCAAGCCTGGAAAGTTCAAGGGCAGCTGAAAGCCCTGAGTCACCTTGATAAGTGAGTTCTGAGGTGAGTTGGCAGACTTACCCCATCACCTCTGGAGACATGCCCTTACATGGGGTGTGAGTGGGGCAGGAGGGATGGTGATCAGGAACCAGAGTGATGCTCAAGGCTGAGCAATGGCCTTTTGCTGTCTCTGGTGCTGGTGGGTTACCTGCTTACCGTGTGCAGTCATGCTGCCTGCTGTCGTCTTTGGACTCTGCAGGTGGTGGGAAGTCCTTTAGTTTTTCTCCCAAAGTCCTTGTTTTTTGCACATGTTGGATCTCCAGAACTGAAGATTTAATTTGGCTYAAGTCCTTTGAAGCCTGAGAGAGATCTATTCCCAAACACTGTCCTTTAGCCTGTACTGTCCTTCCTACAAGCTTGGTCCAAGTGATAGTGAAGGCTCTTACTCTACCARGCACCCACTTCCAAACCTGTCCCTCATCAACAAGTGCCAGATATCATCTGTAGAAATGCAGAAACCAGATGCAAACACTGACAGGGTTCAGCAGCACCCAGCTGCCTCCTCCCCTGCAGTGGGGAAGCAGCTCATGTCACCCAACAAGGACACAGGAGGAAGGGCAGTGATGGGTCAGTGACTGCCAGAATGCAAYTGCAAATTGCACTTGCCATTGTCAGCATTTATTGACCTGCTGAAATGTTTGGAACCATAATAAAACCTCAGCTTTTACTGCTGCTCTGCCTCAGCACAATATGGGCTAAAGCTCCAGCTCAGTGGAACAGTTGAGTGCCAAGAGGTCCTTCCAGGAATCTCTGTTTGCTGCCGGAGCAGCGCAGCCATTGCTGTGATCAGATGGTGCTGTGGTACCAAAATACATCCTGGTGCTTTACCTGGAGTGYTCCTGTCCTTGGGCAGCCCTTGCTTAGTGCAGGCAGACAGGGCTCTTCACTTACTGCCAAAATCCAAAGCTTTGTCCACCACATGAATACTTTTTTTCCCCTGGATTGCTCTGCAGTCCCCTAAAGGACAACAGCATTTCTACAAGGTGATCTCACACCTCAGCCACCCCTGCATTTCACTCTGCATCTACATCCCAAAAGTCATTGTGACAAGGTGATCCAGGGCTGCTCTGCATGTGTCTGTTTTTAAGACCTGCATCAGGAGGTGGATACTTTTGTGACAATCTTGATACAGTTCCTTCCCAGTATTTACATAAGTAAAATCTTGCACCTAGTCCATTGTATCATATATTTTTGCAATCTCAGAAAGGGGAATTTGGTTCAACAGTTTATATTTAAACTCACAAGTTTTTCCTAATATCCCATTCATCCCCCTGCTGCCAGTGTTCACCATTATTTTGTTGGTTCCTRTATGAGAATAGCCAAGCTGACAGCTTAAGCATCTTAACTATCATTGTTTCAAGGTGAGATGGAATTACCTCACCTTGTTCAGTGCCTCTGTTTCAGGATTAACTCTGYCAAATCTAGAATTCCATACCTGGATGAACCCACCAAACTTTTCTGCCATTCCTAGAATTACACGGAGGCAGCATTGATCGAACTTCCTGTAGGTTTGGAACCATATCAAGCTTCATCCAGTGTCGGGATCCAGGACATCCCTCTGGCTGTCCTGAGCAGCCAAGACCCTGCCAGGGGTCTCRGAGACCCTGGCACAGAGCCCAGGATGCCTGTGGTTTTGATTATGGCCCGTGGAGCCTTGTATGAAGATCAGCAAGCCACAACAGTTTAAGTAGAATATTAGTGAAGTTATCACAGAGTAGAAAAGTAGATTTTAAGTTTTGGTACAGGGGGGTTATGGAGRCAAGATGGAAAGATCAAAGCGTGTCTTGTCCTTCTTCYTTCTTCTTGTCATCCATTTTCTGCTGTGATGTTAGCACTTAARGATTAGTTTAGAATAGAAGTGCACTGTCTARCATAGRTGATAAACAKTAGAAATTAAAAGTAAATATGATATACGTAGTTTGTAGTRTAAAAAAWGACACTGCCTCAAAAGCAAAAAAAGTGCCTAAAACTGTCCTGCTAGACAGACCTCAGCAAAACAAAAAAAATATTTTACAAATAAGATAAGATAAACAACCTTGAGACCAAGAAATAAAGAACCCTGACTCCTTCTTTAAGCGCCAAACTAAGAAAAGAAACTTTCAATCTTTTCTCAAAGTCACTCTAACAAAATAATGATCCCGACAATCCAGCACCTCCAAGCAGCCTTGCACAACAGCAGCTTGTTCAGGCACGTGGTCCTCTGTGTGCTGTTTGGCACTCATGCTAAGCWTGACCCTCTAACAACTCACAGTGATTTGAAACCACTAGAATGGTATGAAATGTTTCAACCAGCTGTACAAGGGTATTTTTTCCTCAGCTTTTTCTCTACCAAAACACRGGTGATAGGCAGCTTCTCAGGGGAATAGAAATCTGTGAATTTTCAGGAGTGTGTACCATTTTGTGGCTTGACTGATAACACAAGTTCTGTGCAGTGTTTCGGAGATTGATTCAGGGAGCTGAGCCAAATTACGGCCGACRTCGTGGTGACCAGGTGCTGCATAAAGCACTTCAGCTGTGGAACTGGCACATTCACCCCACAATTATGCCTTTGTAGTTCTTCTTGTAGCTCCACCAACTGCTCTTGCAAATCAGAAGGTATGCATGGATTATTAAACCACAGCTCAGCAGGCAAAGCCTGTGCTGGGTGTGAAGTTTGCAGGCATGGTATCAGCTGGCTGTAGGTTTGTGTATTGCAGTCAGGAGCAGCACGTGTGAGGCTCTCCAGCACAGAAARTTTTCTTCCTGCTAGATATTCCTTCTGCTGTGCAGTTTGATCCTGAACTTCACAGTATTTTTGAGGCATTAGAAAACTCAGAAAACATACTAGCAACATCTTAATTTGTTTCAGTCTAATTGGAGTAATTTTTTTAGTCCAAGCCTGATCATAAGAGTATTTGTTTCCCTCAGTCTGAAGAAGATGGGTTATTTTGCATCCAGATCCTCATGCTTTGCTGCAGGACTGTTGGTGGGAGCAAAACTATTTTCTTGTCCATAAGTTGATCAAGACAGGTAAAGAGTTCACCCTCATACATTAATATTGCTGAGGGGGAAAACATTTGTCTTTGGTGTAAATTCTACTGTTTTGAATGATTTCATGGTAAAATACACTTGGAATCAATTTCCTGTTTTCCTACCAAAGCAGTGCAGCTTTTTTCTCCAATATTGCTGTGGAGTTTGTGCKCACACTTTTCAGTACAGGGATAAAGCTTGTTCTTCTGATTTGGTTTTGATTTTGGTATGTCTGTCCAGTTGACTAAGTGATACCTAAGGGATCTTAATGTGGTTTGTGAGTAATAGTTCTCCCATATTTGACACCCTGGCATCATGTTTATTATTGTGCAGATAATTTTTTCACCTGCTACTGGTTGCATCAATTAGAGAAATTCAGGGTCAGAGGGAAGGGTTTGAAGGTGAATCTCTGTATACCATATTTGTACCGATTGGAGCCCATCCCAGGTTTTTACTTTAGTGGTTACTGCTTCCTGTTTGTGAGAATTATGTGTTTGCCAGACAGATTGCACACCTTGATTGCTTGTGGAGCCCTAAGCAGCCTTTTGGTCTYACTTCTCTGAAAAACTTAATAGAATTTGCTAAGAATGAAAGAGTGAGGTAATATTTATAGTAAAAATCAGTACTACTCCCTGGCTGGTTTGATCTTTCACTTGAGCTCAGGGCATTCCCCTTTCAGGCATGGGTAATGCTGCCAAGATCTCTTTTCACATGTTTATGCAGCACATGCTCCAGGTTCAGTGGTACTTCATGGTGATTCCATGAAAGGGTAATGGTTCATTTGCCCATTTGGCCACTGTGCCAGCCCCATCCCAGAACACCCCATCACTCCATGGTGAGCCCCTGCTCATCAATCACCCAGAGTGGCATCAGTGGAGACAAGCAGTCAAAGATAAAATTTCTCCTCTGTGRTAAATGAAATTGCTTGAACTGTAGTTCATACATATTCCATGACATCCCCAGGCTCATACTCCAGCRGAGACCTAAACAATTTGGATTATTAACTGCTGTTGTGGCTGGACTTGTTCACCTCTTTTGCCTTTATGGTACCAAGTAAAGGCATCCAGGTCACACAAAGCTTGTTCTACATGGCACAGCTTTTGAAAGCACTCTCATCTGGGTTTGGGGGAAGTGGGGGCACTCACTCACCAAGGAGGGAATGTGTGTGTGTGTGTGTGGGTGTGGGTGTGTGTGGGTGTGTGTGTGCAGCCCATCTGCAAGGATTGCAAAGGTGCCTGATGTCCAGTGTTACAGAGATGCTCGTATTCCTGAAAATAAAGTTCCATTTCATGTCTTACCTCAGACACTTGGATTTGAAAACATTGACTTYACTTTACCAAGCTGGCATTTCAAGATTTCAAGTCACAAATGAAATTCTTTTATGCATCATAAATCTTGGGGGCTTTTATGGTCCTTTCTCAGAACTTCTATGATTTGGAGGCTTTATGCTGTCACCATTCTGATTTGAAATATCTACAGATCACAAATTGAGATGTGAGRGGACTGTAAAATTGATGGTAAATGTTCCTGTGTGAGATGAGTGAACAACATAGAACCCATGGGAAATAAAGTCATCAAATTGGGAATATCTTTCCCTTGGGGAGATTCTTAGGTACCASAGAAATTAGCTCTGACATAATTTTTCCCTCAGGGACCCTGATAAGTGTATTTTTGCAATATTTATGCTCAGTGGGTATCCAGTATACCAGAGATGTAGTATATTTGAGTTTCAAAAGTTCATAAACTTTCACAGAAGAAATTTAAAACTACAAGGGATGTTAAATTAGGGCCAAATTTACTCCCTTGAAAATTATTGCAGACCTCTTGCTTGCTTTAGCAGGAGGCAGGTTGCCTCCATATTAAGTAATAAAGTACACTTTTAGTCAAGGTCTCTTAAAAYGCTAATTACTCAATCCAAAGTATTCATCAGCAACACTTAATTTTTTAAAATAYTATTTTATTCACACCATTAATAACTGAGCTGTTTTGCTCCTTTTGGTACAGTTCTAAGAGCAAAGTCCACTGGAATTTTGAGTGAATTAGTAGATTAGGATCACATTCTKCCTGCAGTGCTCAGAGACTCTGGAAGAACAGCAGAAAACTAGGGTTAAACTTTATGTTAAACTTCTGGAGCTGTGGAACAGTGTAGGGCTTTACATGACCCAGCCAGTGCTGTGATAAACTGTATATTCACCTGCCCACCCCATGGTTTGTCTGTGGACACGAGTGTTTAGTGTGTGTTAATGAATCTTGTGTCTTGCAGCGTTTATTCAGGACACCAGTCTATTCTGATTCCTCCCTCAGAGCTGGAGACCAACCCTGCCCTGTGGCTTCTTGCAGTGAGTCAGTACAAAGTGAGGGACACTTTTTGTTCCTATTCAGTCATGGAGCTCTGTACTAAGGGACTCGGTTCGCAAACAGAGTCGCTGAAGGTGAGTGCTCCTGCTGCCCTGCCCGCCCTGCTGCCTGCTGATGGGCTTTGGGAGCCCTCAACACTCTGCTGAGTGTCTGCTGGGAGGAGAAAATCATCAAAGGGTGCAGTCAGCTTCCACAGAACCCACGTTACTCCTTGCCAGAGGCTGTGTATCAATACTAGTCATTCTTCAGATCACAGGGCTGTTAAACATCAAGGAAAGGCTTTTATTTGCCTAAGCTTTCTGATGTGTGTTGCAGCCTGTCTTGGTAGGCAAGTGTTGGAAAACAGAGGTGTAAATGTCCAAGAGGCTCAAGGAGTATTACACTGAATGGTGTGTTTTATGAATACCCTGGTTATATGAAGTACTTGTTTGGTTTTGACCTCTATAGTTAAATAATCACATGCTTAAAAGTACTGTGTTGTTTTAACTAGATGATCCTTGTTGTATAGAGAGGAGGGTAYATCTTCCTTCCCCCCCCAGAATTAGAAGCCAGGTAGCCAGTTAAATATCTGAAATCATCTGGAATTTCCCATGTGCTACTGAAATAAATTTATCTTGAGATGCTGATATTTATGATGACTCCAACCTTTACCATCCTCTCTTAATAATTTCCTAATCAGTTTTTCCAAGTCTAGACATTGCTTCCTGTTTTCTGTTATTCACTGTCATCTGAATTAATTTGGGAAATAGCATTCCCTCCCTTCAGAATTAGCATGCCCATCATTTCCTATGTGCTAATGTTGAGATGACAAGCAAGTATGTGCTTCTTCAGCTATTAGAGTGTCATCTGGCCATCCGGCCTCCAGGAAAAATGGAAACTGTACTGATACCTTAGCCTCTGTTCTGCTGTTCCTCTGGAATCATATTACCTGCATAATGCACTTAAGAACTTCTGTTTTGCATTAAATCTGCCTATTTGTAGCCTTTGTTACATTTTGACTTCTTTTTAGGCAAGGGGACTGGACCTCTCACGTGTACGGACGTGTGTGGTAGTGGCAGAAGAACGACCTCGGATAGCTCTTACTCAGTCATTCTCAAAGTTATTTAAAGACCTGGGCCTCCATCCACGGGCTGTCAGCACATCCCTTGGCTGTAGAGTTAACCTGGCAATATGTTTGCAGGTAAGATTTTTCATTCCTTAAGCTCRAAGTTGTTTTAAAGAAATGGTTTTCAGTAAGAAGCGTTCATTGTATTTCCTTTGGCTGTTTGGTCGTAGACATGCTAAGGAAATGCATGTAGCACTTAATGCTCTTGCAWACACAGGTAGTAAATTTCTGTTACTTTGCCAACAATTCATCCCTCTCATGTTGCAATCATAGCATTTATTCTCCCATGAATACAGTAATTGAGAAAAGCACCTGACAGTGACAGAGCGTGTACTCTGTACTCCAGAGCCAGTAGGTAATGGTGTCATGTAAACGACAGTTTCCAAGTGTTTACTTCAGTGTGTTACAAAATGGATTCCTTCTGTTCATAAAATACTTCCAACCATTACTTGTTTAACTAGACAGATATTTTCTGCACACAAGGAAAATTATTTTGCTGTATCTCTTCTGTTATGATCCTCTAATCAGAAGAAAAGTCCCAAGGATAATACAGGGTGTAACATGYATTCTCCAGGAGTCTTTACTGAGTCCTGATTTTAATGACTGATGGAGCACTGTAGCTGTCTGGTCTGAATTTCTGAATAGCATCTAGTTTTTCAACCAGTGAAAACTGCACCAAGCAAATAGTTTTAGGTCRTTTTAGACTATAGTATTTTATCTTTGAGGACTTCATATGGTGAAAGTTAACTTGCTTTTTTTTTAGGGTGTTTCATTTTTAATTTATTTTGTCTTATTTCCAGTTTAAATTCATCTGGCATTAGATTCAGACTTTTTTTATTCTAGAATAAGAATTTCATTTCTGTCATGCATCTAATACACATCTTAATTTTGATAAATGGACAATAATCTTAATACATTCTTTCTTGATCTCTGTCTCATTTTTGTGACTCTTGGTCTCTTTCTGTCCTTCAAATCTGGTTTCAGAGTTGCACATATTATTCCTGTAATAATACCATAGGTGTCCTACTCAGGTGTAATGTTTTCTAATTTAATAACCTTTWAAATACTAAAAGAATCATCTTCTGCATTGGCAGATGCTCTGGCTGGGAAGTTCCATATCCATTTGGTCATGTGCCATGTCTCTAACCTCTTCAAAGTCACTGTGTCCTCAGTAGGACTTGCCTGTACTCTGTGTGTCCATCCTGCATTTCCAACCTGGCAGCTGCCCCTGGTTTATGTGAAGGATTTCTCATGAAGGTCCCATGGGTACCTGCTTCAGTGTGGAAGTCAGAGCAAATCTTCTCTGTGACACTGCAAATAAGAACCTGCTATTCCTTTTCTGATTGTAAATGTAAATATTTTTAAATAAAAAAAAACCTGACAAATTGAGGTTATGGGTTCAGCACAGAGCAGTATGTCTGTGCCTGCTTTAGCCTCTTGCCCTTTTCAGTGTTACCAGGATATGAATACAGGAGGTGTGCCACAGCTCCAGTACTGCTTGCTTTCTCTCTGACTGCAGCAGAGGATCCCTACAGCCCAGGGTGTCTTCAACTATTACTGTCAAGCATTTGACAAGGCAAAGCTGAGCAGGGCCAAWAGTCATTCTGTTGCCCAGAGGTGGAGTTGTTTGGTTTGCCATTCTGTAATTGCTACCATAAATATTCTCCAGAAATAAAAAAGTTTTAGAAAGGAGGGGAATCAGGGAAGAGATGACATACCTTAGCTGGAAACAGATCAGGATGGGCCTGTCAGCTCCCCCAGCAGCTGTGGTGGAGCTGCTTCTGAAAGAGAACTCAACTTCTCTGGCTTCTGGTTCTTGGGGAGACCAGACAGGAARGATGCTTTTGATTACAAGGGCAAAWWTTTAGCTGCAGAAGTTTGCTTGCCACTAATGAAAATCTCCATTTTAGACATGCACCAGTCTCTGGATGGTTCATGGTGGTCACTTCACTTATAAGTCCTTAGTTCAGGACTAATCATGGGATARCACTAAGGAGCAGTAAGCCAGGTGCAATATCAGTGTGGCCTGTTGGAAGTAACACTGTGCTTGTTCTGTCTGGGATTTAATGTTTTTCATAGCAGCCTGTGAGGAGCTGTGTTCAATTTGTGACTGAACAGTGTTGGGAGCACACCAGTGGCTTGTGCTGACCAGTCCTGCACAGCACCAGGGCTGTCCCCAATTCTCTCTGTGTCCCCTGCCCCATCACCTCACTGCCCTCCAGCAAGCAGGCTGGAGGAGAAAGAAGCTGGGAAGGGACACAGCTGTCCCCAGCTGACCTGGGATGTCCCATAATGTCATGCTCAGCATTAAAGAAAAAGGGTGGTTGGTCTTCCAAAGCAGCTCAGAGTCYGGCTGGGCATTGTTCTGCTCAAAGGGAGTGATGAGTGGTTGCTTTTGCATCACTTGGGTTTTTCTTTTTCCTTCTCTCATTAAACTGCCTTCATCTTTCATCCTGACCTGTGGATTTTCTCACTTTTGCTCTTCCTAAGCTTTCCCTGTSCCACAGGGAGCTGGGTGAGTCCTGAGCTGCTGACTGGGCCAGCCCACTGCAAACATGCAGGGAAGCTGGCTACACTCAGAGAAACTGGAAGTCCTAATCAGCATGGAGTTAGGCTGGATTATGGCTTGRCTATGTATATCTGCCTTTGGTTGTGTTAACTCCTTGGCTGAAGWTTGCTTCTTAGATGGTTCTTTACAGAAATTCTTGAAAGAGTCATTGRATCAAACTGTAAAAGTGGCTAAATCTCTGAAGGAATATTGGCAATCATAGTGCCTGTGGATTTAGGAACAGCACAGAATGAGAGCCTTGAGTGAGATGGTTAAACAGCCTGGCTGATTGTATAGCCCAGTGTCAGGCTTTGTTGGGTTCTGCTCAGATTTGACATCTCAGTCCATAGGACAAACTAAAAGCCAAACACTGCCTAAAGAGTGATGTGGCTGGAATGGAGAAAAGCCACTTCAGGACAGGCTATATGTAGCAACATTATCTTCCCAAGCAGAATTGTTTTTGAAGCATTTGAGCTGAAGCTTTTTTGGCAAGTTTTAAAGGTGCTCAAAAAATTACTAAAGGTTTTACTTACRAGCATCACCACAAAACATGTCATTTTGGTGGAGACTGTAAAGATAGAGACTGACATGTTTTGAAGCATCTGGCAGTAGATGTTGCCAGGGACTGGATACTGAATTAGATTGAATGCTCTTTCCAAATTGTCTGGAACTTCATGGCTAGTGGTATTCCAGAATAGCTTGTGGGCTATTCTCTTTTCTCAGCTGAGGAACAAATTAAATTTTAATTCCTCATCTACAGTTTTCCTACAATTACTATTGTCTCCAATATGTTCCAGAAATGGGTTATGATTTCTAGATTCTTCACACTGCATAAAACTACTTCTCAAGATATCTGAGTCAATAGCATCTGCCTTTGCTTTTTTCTTCCAAGTTATGTCATCTATGAGATCAGCACGTGGTTCCTGGAACACCAGCTTCCACAGGGATAATGGTGATCCAGCCTGGTCTGCAGTGCTTCTAAAATGTGTATCTACCACTCACCTTACTAAACATGTCTCAGGATTCAGCTACTGACCCTTTTCCAGGTTTCTTCTCTGTGGGCTACCTCTAATACCACTTGGATATTTTCTTTGATATCTTCTTGATCTCCAATTTTGTGGACAAATCCAAGACTCAAATGTTTAAAGGGAAAGGTATCCTGATTCTTCYAGAAAGCTTTTACAGTTCACCTCTCCAAAAAGAAGAGGAGGAAGTTGTGTATGTCCATGTGGGTGTATGTGTGTGTGATTCTGTGTGTCTGTGTGTGTATAGCAGAATTTAACGTTTTATTAAAGATTACCTTGAAAAAGAAATCATTGTGATAATCTCTTTGGTACAAAAGAATCTAAGTCTACCAAATTATCTTAATTTCCAGGTTGTGATCACTGACAGACTAAAGCATTGTCATTTGTATTCATTTCCTTTCAAACTGAGAGCAAATTTAGTGTTTCCTTTGATGTAGTCATTGCAGACTAGATTTCTAGAGATGTGCTTTTGAAAATAAATAATTCCCTCCATCTTTAGGCACTTAAATGCTATTAATATCTGACCTTTTATGGCTGTATAGTCACASATAATGGTCCAGGGATTAGTGAGATGAAAAGATTGAATCTAGCATATTTTAATTCTCATTAACTAGCATCTTAGCATTCTCAAGAGAGAGAGAAAAATAGATATGAAGAGTAGCTGGTTTCTTACAACAGCACAGATGGTTCTCTAGGATTTTAGCTGATTTCCATTTGAACACTTGGAATAAATATTTTCATTTTATTCAACCTGCTACTCAGTTTCAGTTGAGGGAAAACTTCTAGAAGTTGTTAATTTTCCTTAGTTAACCCTAAAAATGTACTAACAAATCTGTCCAAACTAAGGAGAGCAGGATTCATCTTGCTTCTTTTCTATCTCCTCTTAGTGAGACTGTGAGGTTAAGTGAGTTATCCCATATCCATCAATAGTCAGTGGAATCACAGAAATACTTCAAGAGACATCTCAGATGCCCACTTGGGGATGGGATCCATCACCATCAGGAGATCCTTCCTACCTTATACTGCACACTTTCTTCTTTGATGGCTGAAATTACATGAAGTAGACCCTTTTCTCACTGTCTAGCAAAGAAATCTTTGTTACTCAGTTTAGGGCATAAAGTTAATATTTCTTTTTACTTAGTGACAGATCACACTCTCTGAAGATCTTCCATATTGAAAGTAATAAAGGGTAGGTCTGCAAAGAGTGCCACAGGAGACCGTGCACTGTGTCAGAGGTATGATTCACACTTAGCAATGTACTACAGCTCTGGGTGAGCTCCCTCAGATTCTGTTTTCCCACCTTTGCTATGAGTCATGCCTTGAAGTTCTTTTCACAGCTCCAGCCGCTGTGGCTGTGTGGGTGACATTGCCAAGTGCTCACCAAAATCTCCTTTTCTGAGCATCGCTGGAACAGAAGCAGACTCAGAGTAAACACTGAGGCCACATCCTTAGGCAGTTAAATAAAASCCAAAACCCAGTTATTTTTAAATCCTTAGGATTTCTGATAGCCTAGTTCCTGGTTTTAAACTTTGGAGAGGGAAGTAGGGGAGAGCATGCAGCTTGGCCTTTGACTTGAGTGGAAATWAGGCGTGCACTGAGTCCTGGCACGTGGGCAGCCCTACCGCTGACTTGTTGGGGTGGAACTGCAAGCAGTACCACTGAAGTACTTCAGGCAGTACCACCAGTTGGGGTGATACTTCAAACAGTACCTCTGGTACTACAAGAAGTACCACTTCGAGCAGTTTTGACCTGCATTGTTTTCCCAGAGAATAAAAGCCTGGCGTATTGCTGAGATTTGCTCAGACCAGGGATGGTTCAACAGTGGCAGCCTGTGCATGGGCAGAGATTTATTTAGTCCAAGAGATGTGACTTATGATATACTCATTTTCAGACAGAAAATTCTTTGTGTCCCATTTGGTTTTCTTGGACACTACCAGGCATATCCTAAGTAAATATCAGATACTCCAGAAGTTGTGTTGCTTTTTCCCTGTTACCAGCATAACAGATGCTCTCTATCTCTGTCCCTCAAAATAAATGTGCACAGACAAATTGAGTCAGTCATTCTGGTCTTGGCTTATACTCTGCTTYCTTTGAAATACTTTTCAGAGTATTTCAGCTGCAACTGGCCACAGAAGGACGTTGCTGATAATTCAGCTGCTATTTCTCAAGCATAGTTAAAAGCCATATGAGATTCTGGTACTCTCAAAGTCCTTTCTGCACCTGCAGTATAGTCACAGGCAATGAATTATATAACTGCAGGATTTCAGTAATTCTCCTGCTTTCTTGCAGTTACACTGCAGTGWTCAGCCTGGATTATTAGTAAAACCATTTTGGGGCATCAGTGCAATAAGCAGATCCATCCTATTTTTGTTAAAAGTTTCATCTTCCTTTGCATCCAAAATAGACCTGTCTCAAGGTGCTGCTGTGGCAGCTTCCTGCAGTCTTTAACTCTGCTGGCATTCAGGAGTCTGGTGAGAGGAATGTGGGATGCCAGGGCTTTCAGAGCTGTTTGTTTTCACAAGTCCTAGGGCAAATCCCACAGCATCCATCTGGTGCTGGATGCTCCACGTGATAGTAGTGCCTTGGGACCAGTCACCACTGAGGACTTTTTGTCTCTTTGCTGAGTTATCAGTCATGGTGGACAGCTGATGGGTTTTTATCAACTTTAAATTTTACTGTTCTTTATATGTATTACACTGTGTACCATAACAAATAGGAATGAAGACTTCTTGGGCTCTGAAGTTACTCCATTTATTTATGATCTTCYAGTAGTTAGATTATGCACCAAGCCTTGATTTTATTTCAATTTAGGATCAGGTTAATCTATATGCAAGAAGGTGTAAGTATCTTTCTCTGTTGTATACTAATCTTAYTTTTTTTTCCAAAAAGAGAGCTTACTTTTGATTTCCAGAGGACATCAYTTACAAACTTCTGTTAATAGTAAAATGGCAGACCTGGAATTCTCAGTGGAATAAAGTGCATTAAAATAGGAGGGCCATATGTTTAATGACTTCAAAACCAAAAACAACAATAACAAAAAAAATCAGTATGCTAGACATGTGTTTTCCACTAACAACATTGTCTGTAGTGTCCTAAAACCATTTAAATCTGTTTGTCCAAGGTTAGCAGTCTACAGCTGTCTCTTCTGTTGCTCTACTAAAATGTTGACACCTCATTTTTTACTTTTTTTAACCTTTAATGGTATAATGGTTAATTTGTAAAATTCCTGTATTTGACATTGTTTTTCTTTTTATTTTACTCCCTGCTTTTTGCATTCTCCTCTTTTGTTTCTCCCACCCTTCATTCCCATTTTTTATTATTATTTTTGTCTTGTGTTACCTTCTTTCCTTCTCTCCCTCATCCCTGCTATTCCTGCTGCTATAGCCTCACAGGCTGGGGAAGCTGGCCGAGCAGGTAGGGGATTTTCATGTTCCCTCAATACCCACCTATCAGCTTCCAACAGTGGGACAGACTAGAAATTGAGTCTGGAGATTTGGGGATTTTCAGATCCTTCTATAAAATTATAAATAAGTCCAGTATAGCTTTATCTGGATGCAGGTTTCATCAAATATCAGATGTCCATTGTAACTATTTCATTCATGCTGAAAATAATAAATACCATAGTGATTGTGTTTGATTTTCAAACTTGACTGTTTCCATTATTTTACAAGTACAAATCAGCTTTAGTTTTATTTTTAAAGATAACCAATTTTTCCTTGGTTTTGTTTTTTTTCTTTTCAACATTGCATATATTTCAAATAAGTTCTCCACTCAGCACTAGTCTGTTACACTGCTGAGTTTACCAGTAGACTGAAAATCGTGTCGTTAATAGCTAGAGAGGATTTTGTACCTTGTATTGTGTATAACAAGCTAAAGAGGCTAACATGCATGTGCAGCTCTATTACTTTGTTCTCCTCTGGTGGTGGGTGATGATCAGTACCTCCTCAGTAGGTACCAATTGGTAGTGGTAACACTTTTCCCCCATAAATACAACAATTAGATATTTGTGGGTCTGGGTTGCAACYTTTAGTGCTCAAAAAATTGTGGAACAATCAGCCAGCATTGCAAAAATGTAAAATTTAGCCCTAGACATTCCTAATGTGAAGAATTATACTCTACAATGCATCCCAAATGGGACAGAAATCACTAGGAGTTCATGCTGCCTGCTGGTTTAAGTAGTTGACCTCTAAATAACTGCTAAAGGAGTTTGTGCATCTGGAGTTCACCAGGTTTAGGAGAATTCCTCTGCTGAAAAGAAAATTTCCAACGTGCCAGCGTTCCAGAATGAAGTTGTGCTTTTCTTCTAGCTTTGTGTTTAGCAGTAGCATGAGATCTGCAGCAGAGAAGAGAGCCCTAGCCTGGAGCAATGAGAATTCACATGATGTTCAGTGGTGATGAGTTTGAAGTTTTGGATAAGGGCAGATCATAGCAGGCTGCAAAACTGCAGAAAAGCTGTGGGTGGAAAGGCCCAAAGACTGCATCATCTCTGCATGAAAGGAAACTAAAATTAGTCTGCCTCTTTTCAAGTARCTAAATATTGTGACATAAAGCAAGGGCTTAAATTATGCAGTGGAAGACTGAAAAGGATCAGAACAGTTGCTCAACAGACCTTCAGTCCAGATTGGTTCATGTCATGCGTGCTACCTTTACTATCTTTAGCTTCAAGTATATTCTCTGTTGCATGTGTAGAAGACTCAGTAAACCATGCTTCACATTCCTGACCATGTGCTTCTGCCATTAAACTGTGTCTCCTCAGCAATTTCCGCCTTCCTTTATATGGCAAAACGTGTTTAACATTTTTTGTATGTATCCATGTGCTGATTACTTGGCCTTTTGTAGCAAATAAAACCTCTGTTGACATGTGTTGGTTAAGTAGTCTGACTGCTTGATGTTTTTCTGAACTCCAAGGGGACAAGTACCTGATGGTAGGTATTTTTCCAGTGCTTGTTCTGATTCTGTAAAGCTGAGCTTTGATTGATGAATACCTTAAATATAACTTGTCATTTGATTAGCATAATTAGCACTGAAATGAATGTTTGGTTATTTGGGGGGTAAAACTCTTTTCTCCTCCCAGCCCTCAGGTTCTGATTAGCTGATGTTGTTGTTTGCAGGGAACATCTGGACCAGATCCCACCACAGTGTATGTTGATATGAGGGCACTGAGGCATGACAGGTCGGAACCACCTTTTTCTTCTTCTCTAATACACACAATTAACAGAGTTTCTAGCAAGAAAGCTGCTTACAGCACACCCCACGGACCCTGGAAGCCATTGCAATAATAAATTATTTGTGTTGCCTCCTACCAGCCAGCAGACACAGACATTATATTGGTTAATTAATTTTACCTCTGGTAAAACTGAGACATCTAACATCCCTACAGCAATGACTAACAAAATTCCTTGCCTTTATTGCCACCAGGATTTCATGACACTTGTGTTCAGGTGGTGCAGCCCAGCCAGTCCCCACACACTGGAGTCCTGTTGGGCCTTTTGGCTTCACAGAGTGTTTCTCCTGCCTTGGCAGCTCTTTGCCTGTCAGGAGATCATGGTGGGCTTGCTGCAGTTCTTAATGCTGCAGGACTGTGAGGGGATGGATTATTTGCTTCAGCCACTGTGAGCAACCACATTCTGTAGTTTGTGGGTATTTTTCAGTTCCATCTTTAGTGTTAGATGTGTATACAAGGAGTGAGAAATAAAATTTATCACTTAGTGATTGGAGGCATGCTTGAGATCTCAAAAAARCACTCATGCACATATATTTCAGTTTTCCAATACTCTGGTCATGAGTCTCTTTACAGAACTGTAACAAACCAAGAAGTTTTYTATGAACTCTGGAAAAGATGAACATTTAATTAACAGTCCTGGTTCCCTTAAAAAATCATTACCCAAACAGGGAGTTTCTTTGTTCTTTTTCTTTCATCCTTCTCAAAAGCTTAACRGAGAATTTGCCCCCCACCTTTGGTTCTATCAAAGTGCAAAGGGCCCTGGAGGCCCAAATTACCCACTGGTAGTTAGGTCAGATAGACATGTAGGTATTTTCTTGTTGCACATAGAGTTTGGCAGGTAGAAGAAAGGAGCTGCAAGATGTTTGGCTTATAATTTCTTTATTCCTTTTGCACACAATTATTCAGATAATAACACTTAGGTTTGATCTGTCCTTTGGGACACTACTGTCTGCATAACCCAGCCACAGAAATTCAGTGCTCCTGGCCCAGCAAGTTCAGTAGTGTAGAGACAGAGTCCACAGTCATAATCAATCCAGGAAAGAAAAAAGGCCTTTCTAGAGAAAGAGAATGTAACATTCACAGTCAGTAAAAATTATAAATCATTAGAAAAATATGTTTAGACAGAGGAATTAAGGTTTACTGTTCATGAAAGTTGCATAAACCCTGGGTATRCTATTTCCCTGCCTTAGCATGTCATTGAGAAGTAAGCATCATCACCAAGATCAGGCTTTTCAGGGTGTTAATTTATATTTAGTGACTAGTTCTACAGAACATGAAAGATGGTCTTATAGCTGGTAATGTAGATTTTAATTTGATGGTTTGAAGCTGTGCCTCATTTACCCAGTCCTGCAGAGTTTGGAGTTAGATTAGTGGGTCATAAATTAAGGGAGAAAACAACTCTGTTTGACACAGTCTCCTCACACTTGCTGTTTCTAACCATTTTAGTGGAACTGAATGTGCCCATTACTTAGCAGTATCTGAAAGATCCTTGTAGATATCTGTGAGACCACAGAGTAGCAGCCCACAGAGTCTGTGCAGGCCAGCCAGTCCCCCAACAATATGAACATTTTACAYTGTACACTTAATGCGAGAAAATGTTTTTCATAATTTGTATTTTAGAAGATATTTTTCAGGGTCTGAAACAGACTGAACATATGGTTTTTTTCTGGGMATGATAACACTCTCTAGTTGCTTCAAAAAACAGCTGTAGTTCAACTCTTTGAGATTATTCAAACCCTGTTCACAGCCATAAAAATTAATAATCAGTTTCAATACAACTATTTCCAGCTCATCTGGTAATTGCATGCGGTGCACTTTACAGCTCATGAAAATGTCATTTTCCTCTGGGTGTTCAGGTCAAAACACCTGTGCTAGGTACAATCTGTGTGGAGATCTAGGGGTGGTTGTTTGACCTGACTAGATGTTTCTTCCCTCCCAGCTACCCCTGGATTTGGATGATTTGCTTCTTAGGCCGGGGTAGAAGTTTTCAAACCCCTTTTTGTGTGTGTCCCTGTGTGGTTTTGAGCTAACAGCTTAGGTTTAGCTGCTGGGACTCTGGCTGTAGTCCTGGGCTCASCTGGAGGTTCAGGAAACTTGTGCCAAGGGGTGCAGCCATGTGGTCAGTGACTGGCATCAGTTCTGGCCCTGGAGAAAGGYTTGACTGCCTGGCTGTGAGCTCTTAGTGCAGCTCTGGGTGCTCCAGCTGCTCAAGTAGCATCTCACATGGAGTCCCACTGTGTTTGTGAGTCCCAAGGAGTGGCCCAGGCACCCTGAGCTGTCTCAAATGGCATTAGACACCTGGTTTTGGAATTTAAGTAGCACAAAAAGCAAGAATATACAGCTCTGGCTTGCTGATGGTGACAGGATATCAGTATCATTGTACTCAAAAATTTACTGATTTTCTRCAAATCAGGGTGTGCTGAGGATGGCCTGAGGAAAGAGTGAGCAAAGACAGGCAAGTCCCACAGAGGCTTTTAATAAAGCACAGAGGACTCCTGAGTTACCTACCAGGTGGGTGACGTGTCCCTGCAGCGCAGAGCAGTGCAGTCTGCAGGGACCACAGAGCTTAGCTCAGGTCCAAGGGACAGAGGAGGTGGGTTACTGCTCCCAGCAGGTGGGTTACTGCTTCCAGCAGGTGCATTCATGCTTCCAGCAGGTGCATTCATGCTTCCAGCAGGTGCATTCATGCTTCCAGCAGGTGGGTTACTGCTTCCAGCAGGTGGGTTACTCCTTCCAGCAGGTGGGTTACTCCTTCCAGCAGGTGGGTTACTGCTTCCAGCAGGTGCATTCATGCTTCCAGCAGGTGCATTCATGCTTCCAGCAGGTGGATTCATGCTTCCAGCACAGCTCAGAGGCTCCTGGCTGCTGCCCCCCTGTGCAGCTCTGTGTGCCCAGGGCATGCCCAGGGAGGGACAGGCAGCAGAGCTCTGGGCAGGAGCACCTGCTCAGGCCTTTGCTGCATTTCTCTGCCTCTGGGAAAGCCATTTTATTCCCCCTCCCCCACAAAAAGGGAAAATAAACTGAGTAAATATATACATAGTCTTGTCCTGTTTCTAAAGGCCTCTTGTCAGACTGTTCCATCATATCTTTGACCAGTCATGCTCTCCTCAGRAAGCTTCTCAGGTGGTTAAGCACAAGGTGCCTAATATGCTAAAAGCTGAGAAGTGCTTGGAAGATAAAAAGGGAGAGAGTGAGAGAGAGCCTTTTCTCATCATGCCAAAACACCAGATACTTGAAAGATGGTGGTGTTTGCAACATTTGCATCCTTTTGTACAGTAAAGATGTAAATTTGAAGCCCAAGCATCCCTTGTATCTGGATTGTTCTAAAACAATATGCACTTGTGCTTATAAAACATCCAGCAAAATCTCATTTCTGATATTAAAATAAAAATATCACAGCTTCTTCATCCTTAACAGCAGCTTAGTTTTTGGTAGAAAAGCTATTTGTTGGCAAAACAAGTCAATTCATCAAACTGAGAATAAACCAAATTAAATCTTTCTTTCCCAGCAACAGGGCAAAAATATTCTCAGGTGTTCTGCAGCAGGTCAGAAATTCTCAGATGTTTCAGTATATTTGTAAACATCCTAAACCATACTTTTTTAGACTCATTCAAAGCTGTTTTCAAAGGTTACTGTTTTAAGCTGATAATACATATATTGAAATTACTTTGAATTTGAAACAAGCAGGAATGATTTAGAAATAAAATTACATTAAAAATATTGAAATATTTTGACTGCTTTGAATTGTTTCTCAAAGTTTTAACATAGGAATTTCTTTTCCTAGGTATCTGTACCTTTCATATTCTAAATGTTTTAGAGAGAATTTCCTCAGGAATTTTAAAAAGTGAGCTGAAGGATCCATCTGGTGACAGCTGAGGGAGATCATTGATCTTCTCCTAAAATTGAAACTTCATGCAAATCCTGTAAAGATAAACATCCCCTTGCATGCTAATATTCTTTTCTAGATCAAAACTTTATCCATTAAAAAAAATAAGAAAACCTCTGTTCTGCCCAAAGCAGAGCAAGGGAAGATCTACTTCGATATTGAAATTTATTTTTAAAAGGATAAGAAAAGTGAAAGGAAACATATTCATTGCAATCTGTCTACCCCCAAAAGCAGGTAAAAAGTCACCAGTCTTCTTGTTCTGTAGCAGATAGTGACAACTTAGGAGCTTTGATGTAGTGGAGGCTTGGACTCCCAGCGGGGAGAGCCACTAMCCCTGTCACCAATGTACTGATGAGGATTTAGATACCATTTGCATGCATTTCTCATAGACAGTTCCCCCTTATTTTGACTACAAATTGTATTTAAACTGTTTATTGAACWGCATTGACATTTTATATCAAACTGGGCAAGAATGAAGACTTTCAGCCAGTGCTGGTGAACAGCTTTCTGTTTTATTTGATGTCATCTCTGGTTTCACATATGCAGACATCCTTTCCCATCTTATCCTGTCTTCAAACTTCAGTATACCCTTTGGTGAAATAAGAGGTGCATGAAATGATCTTTTAAATTATTCAGTTTTATCTAGTTAAGTCTGTAGGGTAATAAAGATGGAAAAATTAATTTATTAAACTCTTTTGTGGTTTACTAGAGCTCCTTTTGAGCTACATGCAATGGTGTGCTGCTGGGATAGACAGACATGGTGAGGCAGCTGGCACCAAAGAGGGGCTCAAATCCAGGTGTGGGATATTGCCAAACAGACCAGAAACACAAAGATGCATTTGGGTTTAAGGTTTTAGTTTTTTTGTCTGGCTATTATTCAATTTGTGGCTTGTGATATCCACAGTCTTTCACTGAAATTTTCCCACTCCATCATTAGAACATCATTTTAACCTGATTACCCTCTTTATTGAACAAGCAGTCTGTGGAGCTGTACAGAATAGGTGTCTTTTCCCATGTGGCCACTGACATCTTCTTGGACTGATGTWAATTCATGTAGCTCTTAAAAAATTTACCTTGTATATATTTAGTCTGTCATTAGCACACTTGATTTCTTAGGAGGTAATTTTTGTGTTGTACTAACAATAATAAGCAAATCTTACTTTTTGGTTTGGATTCCAAGAGCATTTGGAGTTCTCTGAACTTCCTTCAGAATTGCTCAGACATTGTCTCCTTGGCAAAGCTGTTTTCAGAATGGCAGKTCTGAATCTCATTCCTCGAGAAAAGAAGGGAGCAATTGTAGCATTTCCAAGAAATGAGAAAACAGTTACTTAGGATTTATTTTTATAGATTGCTTATACACTGAGCCCAGCCTCAAATCCAGGCTCTGTCAAAAAGAATCAGTGAAGGCTTTGGCTTCATTTTAATACATTCCAGCATTTCAGACTTCATGCAGGAGCAGAGAAATAGCCTTTTATTATGGCTGTCAATTGTTTATCCTTCTCTGCATTTTACTGAAATTTTCATGTTATGTATACATTGTTTGGGGTAATACCAGACAGCAAAGCCACAGGAGCTTTTTTCCCTTATTCTCAACCACTTCTCTTCCATCCACCTTGAAAAATACTTTTATTAAAGGGTTACCACACCAAAGAACTCCTTAGCTGAGYTTTTAGCTGTAGCCCCAGCAGTGCTCTGTAGCACTGCCAGGGTGTGGAGGGTAACATTTTATATTCACACAGGAGGAGAACAAAAGGGGAGGTGTGTCAGAAGGAGACTTGCTGATAGCAAGTGACAGTGAAATAGTCACCTTTTGTGCAAATTTAATTGATTAATCCTATTTGAAAGCCTTTGGGCAATGGTAGCAGAAGAGAAGCTCTGAGGATCACTTCCTTGGTGCTGGGGGGAGCAGGGCTTTTCCAGCTCCTGCAGTGGGTTACAGCACACAGAGCCCAGTCAAGGGTAGAGAAAATCAAAGTCCTCAGTGTTCACTGTGTGGGTCCAAAGGGGTGGTTAAAATCCATCCCTGCCCCCTGYCACACCCAGCCAGCATTTCCCTTGCTGTGAGATTTTGCAGGCAGAGGGCATGGGTTGTTTGGGGGTGTAAAGCTCCAYGTACCTGGTGGACTGTTCAGAACAGACCTCCCATGTCATTGTCCTCAGAGGGCTTTAGGCACAATAAGCTCATTTTCCYAATGGAATTTTCAAGTGCTGCCTTCAGCACTGCCATTCCTGTCACCCTGAGCTTCAGGGAAATTCTCATATGGGTGTCTCCTATTCCAGGTTCCACACATCACCCATAATGTTTTGTAATTGTCTGCTGCTTTAGCTGGTTGGGGGTTTTTCTGTTATCACAGAAATGRTTTTTTCATGAAAGTGAAAAGATTTGCACTCAATGGAGTTGGTAGAAGTAACTCAGCTGAGAGAAGGGCCTGAGGTCTTTAAAATAAAACCTGAGTCCCTCAAAGTTTTACAAAAAGAAATGATGCAGTTTGGTTTTGAGGACTCTTTGTAGAACTGCCTGGCTTTTAGGCATTTTGCCTATTGGCTTTCAGATTCCTATTTGTGAGTATGAGCTGTTTGTCATGGTACTGGCAAAAGCCTCCTTCTTCTTCATGTTTTCCTCAGGACAAGATACAGCCTTGGCCTTTCAGCTGTATTGTGCTTTCTTTCTGCCATGTAAGCACTGCTTTCTCAAAAATCCCCTTGGCAATGTTTCTGATCTATGGGAAAAAAATCTCCCAGAAAGAAAAGTTCATTTGGGCTGATAAGCATCATGTGAACACTCAGTTCTGGCTCAGAGAACTCCCAGGCTGTCTGGAGAGGAGCAAAGATTCTCTCTTGCTGTTCTGATTGCGTCAGGAGAGCTTGTTTAGTCTCTGTACACTGAATAGTCAGTGATTAGGAATAAAGCTGATGGCCTGGGAAACTGAAGAGGAGCAAATATTGTTGAAGAAATTGTACTGTTCACCCATGAGGATCCAGAGTTATAACCAAATTTGTAAATGTACCTTCTAAAGAGCTTTGAAAGCTGCCTCATGTCTCCAGGCATAGCACAACTTCTGTGCAGGGCAGAAGAAAGGGAGAAATGTCCAAGAACTAGGGGGGGATGAGAGCCCTACAAAGTAATTTTTGTGCTTTCTAAAGCAAGATTATTTGTCACTGAAGTATTTCCTCTCTTGACATAAGCCCATTTCTTCCTTGATAAAATCATCTTCAAGAGAAAAGCTTATCATGGTTTTAGTGGAATGGGACAATAAGAGTTGGCTTCAAATATGGTTTTTGAGAGAGGATGTGGTTTAGCATAGTTTAACTACAAATCAAGAAATTCCAGTTCTATTTCCCTGCATGGCTTAGGGGAAAGAGAATACTGTCCTGTGTATCAAGTCAGACAAAGACAAAGGGAAAGCAAAAAGCTGCAGCTGTCCAGGAAGGTGGGTGTACTGCAGTTGTACAGTTCTTGTGTTACTGTTTGAGAGCAGCATTTGCATGTTATTCTTCCACTATAAGAACTAGGTGAAAAAATGGTTCCATTTTTGTTTTTACAAAGCAGTTTTGAGTGTAACAATAATTTTGCTGAAATTATAAAATTTCAGTAAAATTCTTGGGAATTTCACTGCTTATTAGATTTCCAACTTATTAAAATACACCAACATATTTATTCCTGAAGAGTGTCTGACCCTGTTAAAAAAAAAGGATTTCCCATTTCCAAGTGTACTGAGTTTCTTAGGTGTTACAGGTCCTTCTCTTTCAATTATGCTTCTCATAGAAGCTGGAAATACATAAAACAAGCTGGCTGCTCAGATTTCTGAGGAAGATTTGWTAAAAATCTTTTGTTAAAATCTTTTTTTGTTACCTAAAGGCAATACTTCTTTCTTTCTCTCTCCCAGACTTTGCCATGAGTCTTTCTGCACAGTTGCAGGAATGTCTTAATAAAATGGAATTTTGATTCTTCCGTTTTTAATGCAAGTGATATGTATTATGTGTTTGATTTTTACAGATAAAGTATTCTGAAACAATTTGCTTTCCTTCATTTTGGTATATACTCTTAATGGAATGCTAAACACYGATTCTTTAAAAGTGCCAAGTGATCAGCATAGGGTACATTTGCTGTTTCAGCAGTGGAGGAAAATGTGCAGCTTTCCCACATTGCTGCCTTAGAGGGCATTTCACAAGGCATCTGCTTTGCAAGGGGAAATAATGAATATATGTAAGATTTGGAACAAGGCTTGGTAGCTCCTGCAGCCCTAGCCACAGACTGTGCTSTGCTGTGAGAGATGGAGCTTCCCAYGTGCTCTCCATCCCCTTTTCTGTTCCCCTCTTCTCTTGCCAGCCTTTGCAGGAGGTCAGGGCCTTTGCCATGCCACACACTCAGTTTTTTGGGACAAATAATTCAGCACAGGGTGTTGAGCTGCCAGTTACAGCAAATAGGGGAATAGGGAAATGGGCTCTGTCACCCTTGGGACCCACTCCAGCTTGCCAGCCTCAGGCACTCACTTGGCTCCTGTTGTCAGTGAAATCTCTGGCTGGAGGAAAACTGAAGGCATGGTTGGGCTTGGGAAGGAGAGTTCTGAATAGTAAAAGCATTCTTTATTTATATAAGGATACAACACTAATTTGGTTAGAGAKGTGATACCCTCTTAAATGGCTCCTTTCAATGGATCTTAATATGTTGCTTCAAGCCTAACTTGTCTTTAGTATGGCATATAATGGAAGTGTCTGTGAGCAGAGATGAACTTGTGTAAGCCAAGAGTCTCCAGAAGCTCARCCCTGGTTCCCAGGGAGTCTCCTGTGGCAGGACAGTCCCTTTTCAGTGCCTGCAGGGGTACAAGGCACTGCTGCTCGTGGCACTGCTGACCTTTCCTTCTGARTGCTCATCTGCAGTTTTCATTGAACTGAGAAAATGGCTTCATGTGTTGGTGTTCCATGCACAGGAAATGTCCCTGGTTCTTGKTAAGGAGAACTTTGTGCAGATTCTTTCCCAAAAATGCAGGTTGAGTCAGCTTATAGTGGGAAATTTGGAAGTTATAGCAAGAGAAGAGGACAGCTTAAATAAAATTACTCGATTTCAGAAACTCCACCTTTGATTACATTGTGGGAATGTAGAACATGAATATTTCATTAGCAATGTTAAAATAATTTCCATCATTTGTTAACAACAAATAAGCTAATTCCATTAGCTCAGGATGTTTTTAGATCCCAAGTTCATTATAATTAMATTTTTCCCTGTATGTGAAGTCTCTTTAGAGATTAGGACTAGGAAGACAAAGGGTTACAAAACAGAAAAAGCATATTGCATTAAAGAGAATTATCAGATCTCAACTGTGATTATGAAAATGCTGTAAAAACAATTAGTAATAAACACCATGTCCTGGGAGGTTTGTAATCTGAATAAAAAGATAACAGCTGTGAGCAGCTTTATGTCTGGTTTTGCAAAGCTGATCCTGAAGCACAGAGAAAGGTGATGCTGTCCCTGATTGTGCTCAAGGTGCAGGGTGGGACACCAAATTCTCCAGAGTCTTGGTCCACTGCATTCTCTTGAAATAGTTGTATACTGTGCTTTAAACAATGTGAAAAGTTAATTTAAACAAATTTAATGYGTGATGGCAGCTGAACATTTTAAAGTACTTCAAAGCTGAAAGCAAACATAACCATGAAACCATTCTCATAATCTTTTTTGATAAAATTGTTATTGCTTTTTTAGCTTTGAGTGTTCCCTTCCTGAACCAGAGTTCCTGCCCCATTTTGATTTGTTTGCAGTTTCTGAACTGTCTTAAATCATTGTGTAACTTTTTCTGCTYCTTTGTCCAGCCATCTGAAGGATTGGAAGCTCTTAGCTTTTGACCTCAGGGAATTTGGCACATGAAGTGTAATTTATAGTGAAGGATTCCTGTACATTAAAGGAAATGATTTAGTGCTAATTCTTGTTGATTAACAAATTAACAGGATTAAAAAATGTCCTAAGCATACAGAAAGTTGAAGGGTTGTTCATTCTSTTGGTTAAAGTTTGCCTAAATCCCAAAGCCCCTTTTCAGTCTTAGTTGTATTTATCTATTATTGAATATATCATGTGACAGGAGAAAGTCTGATCTGGGGAAACCAGGATGATGCAGGGAAACATCTTCATTATGTACAGTTTCCCTTCAGCCTGTGTTCAGCTGTGCAATTTCCCTGCTTTTCTGATTTGTTATTTGAACCTGCCTGTCATTTTGGAAGGAAGAGCTTATGTTCTTTGATCTGTATTTCCATTTTTTGGTAGAATGAGCTTATTTACTTGTTAATTCTGGAGTCATTTGCGTAGAATGTTTTATTATTTGAATAAAGAAAAAATGCACTGACAGTCTTGAGTGTCAAAGAGCCCTGACCCAGTCCAGGATCCCACTGTTACCTACAGTGCCCATCCTTCTTCTACCTATAGAAAATGAGAAGAGGCTGCATCAKCCCTGTCCCACCAGGAGCTTTATCCAAGCACCACGTGAGACTGACATTGATGCATATCTGAAAGGTGTTGTTGATGGCAGTAGTTCTTAATGATTTGAGTCAGAACTGGGAAGTCACTGTGCTCATAAAAGGCTACATAAAAGGTCTCTGACATTAAATGCCTTACAGTTGGTTTTGGTTACAGTTTCTAATGAATTAGGTAGTTCGCCTTTTTTTCACTGTAAAAGACCATTGTGCTGAATTCAGAAGAGTCAGTTTGGGTAGATCCTTTTCAGGTTAAGGAAAAAGAGTTTTCAAAKTGGTCAAAACACATTAAGTTTTTAATTTTTGCTCATGATGTGGGTGAAATAATTTTCAGTTTGGAGAGTTCATTTAATWTCAAAACAAAACAAAATGCACTGAAATATTAACCGTAAACAATCTCTCTTTCTGACTTGCCACATGTTTTTTTTAGATTCYATTTACAACTTCTGTACATATTTAACTTCTTTGTTCCAGTTTAATACAGAAAAATTTTCAAAACATCACTATCTTGCAGGATAAGAAAATATCCACTTTTCCCCCACAAGCTTAACTTTTAATGTAAATGATGGTCAGTAGGTAAACTTAAGAAACAGGGCTGGAATGAWACCAGAGACCAGTGGCTGTTGCTTTCAGCCACAGAAAGTCTGTGGCGAGGAGGGGGCTTGAATACACTGGGTTATGTGTTCATCATATCCTGTTTGGCTTCCTCTAGGCTTTGTTGCTGAAGGCTTTYAGGAGTGGCAGCATCCAAGAACAGATGCTGAAAGAAATTAGAGTGCAAAATAGCTGGTGTGAAAGAAACCAAAGAGTTGGGCTTCCAAGCTGGCATGGCTGTGAAGTGACCTGGTGTGAGAGCTGTGACACGGTGTGAGAGCTGTGACATGGTCTGAGAGCTGTGACATGGTGTGAGAGCTGTGACCTGGTGTGGGAGCTGTGACACGGTGTGAGAGCTGTGACACGGTGTGAGAGCTGTGACATGGTGTGGGAGCTGTGACATGGTGTGAGAGCTGTGACATGGTGTGAGAGCTGTGACATGGTCTGAGAGCTGTGACACGGTGTGGGAGCTGTGACATGGTGTGGGAGCTGTGACACGGTGTGGGAGCTGTGACACGGTGTGGGAGCTGTGACATGGTGTTGGAGCTGTGACACGGTGTGACAGCTGTGACCTGGTGTGGGAGCTGTGACACGGTGTGGCAGCTGTGACCTGGTGTGAGAGCTGTGACCTGGTGTGGGAGCTGTGACATGGTCTGAGAGCTGTGACACGGTGTGGGAGCTGTGACATGGTGTGGGAGCTGCTCCAGGCAGGAGGAGGGCTTGGTGAGAGAGGCAGGAAAATCAGAGCTGGGGATGATGGGAGTGCCCAAGCCTGGCTGACAAAGATGCTGGCACACAGGCAAGGAGGAAGAGGGCAATTGCCATGGCTCAGCTTGAGGGAATGGCTATAAAGGAAAGACAAAAGTTCAGGATGTGGGGTTTGGCCAAGTGGTAGGGTAAAAGGCAATCTCTTCAAAAAGCAATGAGTTATATTGAAAGAGAACAGGGGCACTGGGGAAAAGCTCCTTTGAGTTGGATATGGTGAGGTAGAAATAATAAGAGGAAGCTGAGACAGGTTCATGCCAAGCATCACAGAGTGAAAAAGGTTCCTGGATTTGAAATAAAWTTCAGCTGAGAAATAAGCCCTGAAAGGAAGTGGAAGAAGCCCYATCATTTGAAATACTCTAACAGAAGTAGGCAAAGCACTCAAAAGTGCACTGCRGGGAGCAGCCTTTTTTTGGCAGGCAGCAAGACTTGGATGACCTCATAGCTCCTTTCCATCTCYATTAAAATCACAGAATCCAAACTCTTTCTCTGAGCAGCAGCACAGCCAGCTCTGAAGGATTGCCCAGTTTTGGCACTGTAGTCTTGCTCAGTACCACTCTGCATGTGCCAGCCCCTGCAGATTCCCAAGGCAAGAGTTAATAGCTCTGCTGACAAACCCTCTGATTAGTGAGGAGCACTAGCAAGCTGTGGAGTGTATTTTGGAGACTTTTCATCACCAAATGAACCARATCTAAAATGAAGTGTAAACAATATATTCAGTTTTAGAAATATATTTTTGCTGCATTTTGATATCCCTTTGCTGCACAGTGATTGCAGTGCCTGGTTAGTTACAGCTGGCCAGTTCCTGTTCTGAAGTCAGACTTCAGTCCTACTTTTCTATAGTAAGTATTTGATTTAAAGAAGATGAAATATGTTCAACATATTAAATTGTAACAAGAAAAGAAGTTGGCACATRCTGGGGGTGTAGCTGCATTCCCCATTAAATCCCGGGAACCAGACTTTGAAACAGTTTTCTCAACTCTACAGCTCCAGTGAGAGAATTTTTGAAGAAAATGTTCTTAAGAACCAGTGGAAAAAAATTATGAAAAATATACTCTTCTRTACTTTTCTGGGTAAAGATTACAGTTTCATTGTGTGTCATCCCTGGTTRTAGCTTTGCAACAGGGAAACAATTCTTAAACATCTCTGTCCCCACCCCTTCCAATCAGATAATTTAGTGGGGGAGAAACCCTGTGTCTGCCCTACATTGTGTGGCTCGTTTATGTTTTCCCTCTCAGCTTGGCTGCAAACCACCAGAAGGTGCAGAAGTGGCTTTCACACCCAAGAGCAGCATGTTTTGTTTTTTCCCATCCACTTCCCCTTGATTTTCAGGCTCTTTGCCCAGTCTGGCTSTAGTGCCATGCTGTCCTCTGCCCTTCCCAGCAGGACTGGGCAGCAGAAGAAAGCAGCAGGAAGGCTCTGGGCTCACTTTGTAAGAGATTGTTTGCATTCCCAACAAAGAGCTCTGGAGCACTGCTGAGAAACAGGACTTGCCCTTCCTGGACCTGCACTGCCTGGGAGTGGGTTGGGATTTTTTGGGGATTTGGAGAGGGATTGCTGCCATTGTCCTAGGGAGGCTGCAGGGAGCTGTGTGTTTCTTTGCCAGCATCACTTGGGTAATTCAGAGGTGTTGTTTTTAAGGGTCTGATGGGCCCTGAAGTGCTCTGCATTTTTATTTTGCCTACCAGAGCAGCCTTGATAGTGATGCTGTTTGCTCAAGAGGGAAGCACAGAAGTTTTCGATTGTGTCTGCATTTTTCAGTGGAAAAAGGGAAATCTCTTGAGGAAGAGTGGGAACAATTTAATTATTTTATGCTGAAGCACAATAAAACTAATTTTAAATATTATTGATTAATGCCCATGATTTATTCACAGTATCTAGTCACAGCAGAGTTAATGAGACTGCTAAGCACTTAAAATTAGGAATGCACGTGAGAGTTGCTAACATCAGAATTTCATGTTCTACTTATATTTTTCTGAAATATCTTTGTGGCAAAACATCTTTTATTATTTTTGGATTTGTTAGATGTTTAACAGTGTGTTCCCCAATGAATTGTGAGCTTAGCAGAAACTTTTTAAAAAGGGATCCAAGGTTTTGGGTGCTAAGAGGGCCCTCACAGAAAACCTCCAGGAAATGCTGTTTCTATATTTAGTGCAGTGCCATGAAAACTCTTTAGGGATGTGGGGTGGGAAGCACAGAGTGGGAGAGGTTTAACAGAGCTGGAAAGTGAGAAATTGCACCTTCTGTGGATCACCATGTGCTAAAAATCAGGCAAGGTTAAAMTAAACAGGTGGAGACGGGAGCTAGAAGAATACACCAGTGATAATAAGAACAAGATGGGAAGCACAGGTGCTGAAAGCAAAGAGGGGATTGTCAGATTTATCACTGTTGATTCTTTTCCAGTAGTCACACCACTGACCATCAATCTGTTGCTTTATTATTTGTGATTTTTGCTAGCCCTGTAGTCCAGCAACACTTCATGGAGGCATGTCTTAATGACAGGAAGGGAGCAAAGGCCACCAGTACCTCTGGGCAGCTGGACTGTTCTGACATACACTAGTCCTGCCCTGAAGGTTTTTCCTACTGTTATCCAAATAGAATTCTCTTTAAACCTGTCTTAAATTGCACAAAGTGCTTCCTGACCTTCAGAGTGTTGAGTGACCTTTAGAGTGTTAAGAGTGACCACCATCACTCTTAACAGTGCTTGTGACTGAAGTTTTCTAAATTATCTTTTTTCCAAGATTTTCTCAATTTCACAAATCCTTGTAAATAATAGGTAAAATAACTTTGTTAAAGGAGGTACCAAGTGGGTGAGATGATGGCTATTTCTTCSAGGAGTAGCTGCCTGTCTGCAAATACCTATTGAAGGATTGGAGATGCCAGTTTTTTGGAAGAACTCAGTTAAAGGCATTCTCTATTTCTAGACTGATATGGATTGTACAGAACAAATATATATATATATACAAAGGCAGAAATATATAGGTATTAGTAGCAACTGCCTTTTGCAATATTTGATTTCGTTTCAACATATACAGAGTTATTTTTAAAATACTCCTAAGTATTTATGACTTGGCTGCCATTTGTGTGGTTGTGTGCCATTTGGCTGCCATGTGGTGCCACAAGTGTGGCTGATGTAGATGTACCCTTTATGAGCAGCATTAATGTAGCTTTGCACCCACTTTCTAGAGAGGCTCCCATGGCCTGGCTTTCTGCTGCCCTGTGTTTGTGTCCCTGCATGGAAAAATGGATGCTGTAGCCTCAACTGCTTTTGCCATCAATCCAGTGGTGGCTCTGCTGCTTTTCAGCTCAGCAGGAAATGTAAAAATCACAGACATGTGTGGCACATGTAGCACAACAGTGTAAACAAGGGCAGTATAGCATCAATGTAACACACAGAGGAGGCARTTAGGGCTTTAGGCTTGCTCTGGGAGTTTGGTGGCAGTTGAACAAGTGTTGAAAAGCAATTCCTGTTACACGCCTTGTAGGTCAGGCTGCAGCTGCCCAACTGTGCCTGCTCCAGGCAGAGCCCCTTGTAGAGCACTTCACATCCTTTTCCTCTCAGCACAATTTGGAAAAAGGTCTGGAATTCCTGAGTGTTTGGGTTGTATCTTTCTGTTAGTGAGYGGAGCTGTTCACACTGATGTGCAATATCTCAGGGCTTAGCCCTGCCCCATTCATCAAGGYTGAGAGAGTTCCCAGAACTGCAGATAAAACACTGCTCACTATTCCTGCCTTGACCTCAACAGTCTCACCTTTTATAGAAGACTCTTGGAGCAAAGAAATAGAGGAAAGGAAAAAAAAAAGAGAGAAAGATCTTTTTCCATCTCCTTTCTGCTTAGGGTCTSTACTTGCCAAAGCTTTGTTCTCCAAAGGGACCTCTAGCTGAGGTCTCTGTGTCTCAACCCTCCTTTCCCAAACTGAGCACTGCCATGCTCTGTCTATAAAAAGACCTCAAAACAGTCAGAAAAAGATCTATTGTGACTGCTCCTAATAGACTCAGCTTTATGCTCAGCTTAAAGGGATCCAGATCCCCACCCATCTGCTCCTGTCTGTTTTCTTGTCTTCTGATGTTTCATCTTTACCTTTTACTTGGTTGGCTTTTAGGCATCTTGTATTGTGGGGTTTTGTCTTTCTGATGCCCAGAGCTGGGGGGAAGAAAGAGGTGAGAACAGCTCTTCAGACACAAGTCCAGATTTAGCTTGGTTAAGTTGGTTATGGATATTGTTCAAAAGTGGGAAGTTTAAGGTTTCCATGGTTGTTAGAACTTTTAAGTTACTTAGGATACAGGAATAATTAGATGTTACCAAATTTTCTTTGCCATGTACTGGCTGAGATCATCAGCTGTTTTAGAACTTGGGAGTCTCTTTCATTCTAACCTGCTGAGTACTTTTCTAAGGTTAAATGAGAAATTTCCTTCCAGACCATGATACCACTGAAGGAGAGATGACATTCCAGTTCACTTAGTGGGGAAATARCTTATCTAAAAAAAGAAGAGAGCACGAGAAAGTCACACTCTTAGAATGGATCTGATCTCAGCAGTAATAACATTTTTCATTAAATTATTTTTTTAAATATTAAAATGTATATCAACCACTGTCCATTGAAAATAATTAAAAGATTGCAAATGCAGATTTGGAGCTGAGRCCAGGTTATGAGTTATTTTGATATGATTTTGATTTTAGCTGTCAGCTACTTGTGGAATGTGGTTGCTCWCTCAGCTCACATGCTTTTGTGTCTGTGCCCTGGCTTTTATGATGTTCTTGTGGGAAATCAATATTTTAGATCCCTCTTGTCATTAATAAATCTGTGCGTGGAATTCCATTTACAAAAGTCTATCAAAAGCAAATAGAAGGCACCAACTACATTTGAAGAATTTATTATTTAAGAAAAAGTTCACACACATCTTTTTTTCATTATTTTCCCTCTGTAAATTCTGACTAATTTTACATATTGGGTCTGATTATATTCCACATAACAGGATATAAGCTTCAACTCTTGCAAAAATAAATTAAACTCTGCAACCATTAACCATTCCTTTCAGAAATAAATGTTAATAAAAAGCAAATAAACACAACTGTGAATTATACGTCTTATTTTACAGAGTTCGTTTAGTCGAAAGAGGATCTCCACATAGTTTGCCTCTMATGGAGTCTGGAAAAGTAAGTACTGAAAGAAGATTTAAGTGTAACTTTTATGGTCATATTTTCAGTAAATATCCATTTCTGTTCATTTTTACAAGAATGTAGTCCARGGGAAGGCACCATTAGCTGTGCAGATTGATGTTCTTCCTATACTGTTGAGGTTACAGCATGATGGCAGTAGCTGATGCATTACTGCTCTCTCAGAACCTGTACCTTGCTCTTTTATGCAGAAATGAATTCCTTCTTTTATGCAAAAAGAAGATTTTTCATCCCCTGTGTGTCATTTTTGAGGCAGCTGACAAATGGTGCGGGCAGTGCCGTCGATGCAGACCCCCCCTGCAGTGAGAGCTGGTCTGAGATGGCCAAAGCTGCGCTCACCCATCACCTGCAGAGGGACTGTCCCTGCTGGGGCATGGCTCTGGGGACAGGGCAGGGCAAAGGGGCAGCCTCTGGTGCTCTGGSTGCCCATCTAAAGCTTTCTGCCCACAGCTTTGCAGACATTCTTGTCAGAGGGTGCTCCCTTTTCTATTCTAGGGCTCAGCATCCACTTCTGTAGGTGAATGTCCATTGCATGAGGACTTTGGCWGGTGTGAAAAATGCCAGTCACTTGTTTTTAAAATKTTAAAAGTTTAATARTAGTAAAATGGTTATAAAAATAGWAATACRATTASARTAATAATAATTTGGACAAATTGAATTAGGACAATATGAGACAATAGAAATAAAGAGTTACAGACGTCCGGGTACCTTTTTCTGGGCAGCATAAGCCCAAAAAAGGACCCAYGTTWACAAGGGATTAACCCTTAAAARCAAYARCCTGKTGCATATTYATACATCTCATACATGATGCATAAATTCCATTCARACACAGGATTCTGTCTGGTCATCATCAACTTCCTCTGAATCCTGACAGTGCCTTTGAGGCAGGAAGAAGTTCATTTCTTCTGATAAGGGGGCAATGAATTCTCTTTCTCTGAAAGATTCAGGTGTCCTGTKGCTGCTATCTCASTGCGAGTCCTTYCTTTWAAAWAAGTATCYTACATAGCATAGTTTCTATTTTAACATTTTTTATAACYTAAAACTATATTTAACACACTACTTAAGAGAATTAATACAGCATTACTTTCTAACACAACACATAAAATATTCATTTTAATATTTGTGAAAAACCAATCATAAAATACGCATTTTTCACAGCAGGTCATTATGCTGGGAGATTGCATGATGCCTCTGGCTTTCTCCTTGTTTTAGGCYGAAGGTTCATTGGGATTTTTCCTATCCTGCTATGTATTCTTACAGAGACAGGGGCCATTTGGTCAGACTTTTGTTCTGCAGGTGAACATTTGATTTCTSAGGAGGTTTATTGATGCAACAGCATTCACAAAGAGAAGCAGTTTTGTCATATTYCCCAGTTATCTCAGAATTTTTCATATCTGTGGATTATTTTATATTTTTTGCACTATAAGTCTACTTTAACTTTTTAAGGATTTTTAAGGATTTCTTGCAGTTTGTAATGAAGGTTCTTTGGGGGCAAAGCATCAGCATACAGTTGCATAAGGTGATACCTGATTTCTTACTGCCTCATGTTTCCTTTCAATAGATCCTCCCAGGAGTACGTATCATTATTGCTAATCCAGAAACAAAGGGACCCTTAGGAGATTCTCATCTTGGTGAGGTGAGTCATGAGAACCTGAACTTTGTATGCTCTGGACTAAATTCCAGAGACAAAGCTATTGTTCTGCATGCTAATGATTTCCTATGATASATCTTATCAAATGCCCAGTTAAGAAAATAGTGAATTCTGCTGATCATTATAAAGTGTGGATTGTGATATTTGTGTCATTATTAAAACTGTTAGTAAACTGTTTCTAAATAGTAATTCCTCAAGTTTAAAAAAATGAAAAAAAAMCCTGCTTTTCCTAACTGTATTTTATACTTGGTGCTTCGCTAATTCTAGTGGAAGCTTACATGAAAAGTAAGTTTATAGATTAGTCTAATTTCAGCTAGATGGTTTTCTTGTGCTGCTCTCCATAATCATTGTGCTTCACTGCACTGMAGTACTCTCATTAGCCRAGTTGAGCAAGACTATATGTTTTTYGAATTTATTTTATGCTTCTAGAGTGAGGAAATAAATGATGTTATTTTCAAGCAGTTAAAAATCTAGTTAACAAAATGAAGAACATGTTTGATCATAATTAAAACCACAGTCTAATTTGTGAGTTTCTGTAAGAGTTCATTAATTTGAAATTGTAAAAATTTCCATGATGCTTCGRGTTGGATGGAATGAATCCTTCTCCATAGGTGAAGGCCCCTGGCCTCACCCTTCAAGATAATCTGTCTGGTGTTCATGGAGGAGGCTCTGCTGGGSTAAATACACTGAACCAGGAGTGAGGAATGTGGCATGGCTCAGAGCTGCCCTGCAACTTCAACAAAAGTAGATTGGGATCTCTGTGCTAGAACTGGGTCAGTTGTGGGTTCAGAAACAGTGTTAAAAGACATTTTTAGTATTATCTAGTTATGACTAAAAATATTTGCATCAAGAATTTTCAATAATGCTTCATTCTCAAAAGCTACTTTAATTAATACCAGTATAATTGCTTTTAACTTAGATATGGGTTCACAGCACTCACAATGCCAGTGGGTATTTTACCATCTATGGAGATGAATCTTTGCAATCAGATCATTTTAACTCAAGACTCAGCTTTGGAGACACACAGACTATTTGGGCAAGGACTGGTTATCTGGGGTTCCTGAGAAGGACAGAACTCACAGATGCAAATGGAGGTAAGAAGTTTCTCACCATCTAGGTCTATGCAAATAATTTGAATTATTTGGAGGGTGACACTGCCCCTCTGGCCCTCTGGTACCTAACATGCTCCATCTGTRAAGCCTGTAAAACTGCAAAAAAACCCCCTTAATTAAAATAATCAGAAAATAAATCAGAGGGCAAGATTTCCCTACTGAAATAGTTGCTTTTTCTTTGTTGTACCTCAGGTACTATAAATTCCCTCCACCAGTGACCCTTTGGCACTGTTAATATACCYAGTGCTTCAGTTTGAAAAATATGAACTACAGCTGAAACTGCCATTGTTTGCTTTGGCAGCTGTGTCCCCAGGAATACGTTTGTGAAGGTGGAAAAAGCCTGGGGGGAGTCTGAGCCCTGTCCCTCCTGTGACCACCAGCTCTGTTATAAACCTAATCACAGGATCTGTCCATTCCTCAGATTTTCCTGTCTTTACCCCAGAGGGCTGGGTACTGAAATGTAACACAAGCTGTAGCCTGCAAGAGAAGCTATAGAGTGTYTGGGTTTCTGTCAGGAAGGTACAGGACTCCCTTACTTGTTTTAATGATGTTCCTTGTCTCTTGTACACATGCAAGTGAACCAGTGCTGCCAGGCACACAAAGGCTGTGCTRGGGAAAATGTTTTGGGGTTTTTTTTCTGTGATTTTTGAGAAGCACAGTGCCACRAGTGGCTGTGGCAGAGCTGGCCAGGGGAGGCTGTTGGCCAAGTAGGGTTTCCAGCAATGCTGTGAACACCTCCAGGAATGATTCCAGGGCCAGTAGAATAGCTGCTATTCAGCCAAGAAAGAATTCATCAAATCTGAAAACATTTTAGCATTCCCTGTGGATTAGGCCTGGTGCCATGTCCTCCTTCTGGAGACATTTACTTTGGGTTGCACAGGCTTTTTTCATTTCATGATAGCCCAACCCTGAGAAAATTCAGGATTCTCTGAGGATATTGCAACTTAATCAGTCAAATGGTTTAGGTACTCTCCTAGCAAAGAGTTGCTCCATTCTCCTACTGTTAGCTCCTAGTGCAGAAAGTTCTCAATCCTTTATTAGGTAGATCTCATATTGTCATTACAATACCACCACACARCTATCCAAATTCATGCAAAAAGAGTCAGTTATCTGCTTTTAGGTCTGTTAGCAAATATTTTTTATGACTGGCACATAATTGTTCATTTTCAGCCTAGTGTCTTTTAAAAAGTGTAATTTCAGCCTCATTTATTTCTTCAGTAGGTAAAAAATATGGGCTGTAAAGGTTTTATGCTTAAGTTACCTGAATATGCAATTTGCTATCTAGCTAGAGCACGTTTTTAGTTTATTGATAAACACCTTTGTAATAGATTAAAGGCATTTGTAGTGACCATCTCAAAGCAGYTGGAAGAACACCAGCCACACTGTCAGGATCAAATCTCTTCTTTCTCTTTGAAAAAACAGAGAGAAACAAGGAACCTATTGTCTATTCAGAGTGCCTTAAACAAAAAGAATGTGTTCTGCATCCACCTGGGAGAAAATCAGCAATTCTGCCACTGTCTTTGGATAAAGATTTCTGCCTTTGTCTTTTTCAAATGGGAATAGTGTTTCTGCCTTCCTTTCTTCTGTTTTTTGCTCTGCATTGCACTTCAGTAATGGAGAATGCTYATTAGTTCAGAAATCACTTCAGGGCTTCAGAAATTCGAGGATAACTTACATTGTACTTATTTTACTTAATCCTTAATGTGAACATTTCTWCAATTTAATGTACTGGAGAATAGAAGCTCTCTCTTTTTATTKTTTGAATTCCTTTCCTGCAGAGCGCCACGATGCACTTTATGTGGTGGGTGCATTGGATGAAGCCATGGAGCTGCGAGGGATGAGGTACCACCCGATCGATATCGAAACCTCTGTCATCAGAGCACACAAGAGCATCACTGAATGGTAAGGGTTATAGAACACCAGGGCCCTTATAAAAAGCTGAAATATCTATAATGTCTGGGCTTTTTCCTTGGATATTGCAATTGATCCAGGAAATGGCCTGTTGGGATGGTCACAGGATTTATAACCCAGCTGCAAATGTGTCCTTAGGATGAAACTTTTCACAAACAGATTTAATCAGAAAGGACTGATTTCGGATAAGTTCATTCAATATGTTTCTTTTTTATTTTATTTTTTTAAGGAGTAAGCAAGCAAGCATTTCAAACAAATGAACACACTAATAAATTTTATTAGTGAACACACTGTTACTTTTGAATTGGTTATTAATAAATGAAGCAGTGATCAAATCAAGGTCACAATGGAAATTGAARCAGTAAATCAATGAGTTAATAATAATGTTGTCTTAATCAATGTATCATCCTCAGATGTACACAGCAGGAAATCATTTCTTGAGGCCGACATGAGCACAAATTGCTTTTCATTATTCTTGCATCAGAAGACTCGGTCAGGTAGTTGTTTTGTTTTGCTACAACCACAGCTCAGCTATTCACCTTTCAGCCAAAATGAATCTGTTGCAATAGCCAGAGCAATTTAGTGCATTTTTCTTTTCAATCCTGGTKGCAGAGGTGTGGCCTGGAGCAGGAAGCTTAATAATGAATTAAGCACAGCAGCTGAACTGRTCTTTAGTAAAATACTTTGCTTTTTTCTTAAATATCAGTTAAAATGAATACAATTAGTTGCTTGRCTGAGTGTAACTGAGGTTTTGCCTTATTGCCTCCTCCCTTGAGCATCATCACTGCTGGAATGGTTTTGTGCCAGACAGGCATTACACAGGGAACTGGGTTCTGTGCCTTCATATAGAACAGTATGAACATTTTATCAATGYCATGAAATTCCCCTTGAAAATGTGTCAGATCAGTACCAGCAGTGGATGGAAAGTTTTCAGAGCAAGCTGTTTAAGGACTGCTCTATTATAAGATGGCCATAGATTGATAAATTGCTGTGCTCAGCAGTATCTGTTTGTCAGAGGTTTGTGTCCCCTCAAATTACAAGCTCACAGGCAGTGAATAAAGCAGCCATATCACACTGCAGAAATTGCAGGGCTTCAGTACCAAAAAATGCTTAAATTATGTTCCTGCTTTCAAGATTGCTGAGAGCACTTTGATGATCCTTTTTGTTCCACAACCAAGGAAATCCTGAGTGAAAAAGTGACAACTGGAAAAGGGTTGGGGGTAAGCTGGAACAACCAGAGAAAACCACCACTGATAATTCTCAGTACCTTAACTCTTCCCAGTAGCTGGGTGATAGTGTACAAGGCACGGGAGTGAGAACTCAGARAACACTGTGCTGTTGCTACCCTTTGCCCAAAGGCCAATATTTAAGGCCAATATTTCAGGGCTGTTTTTCCCTCAAAAAGAGAGATTGTTGATGAATTAGATGTGTCCCAGATGTGCTCCCTGCAGAAAAGAGACCCACAGTTGTTCAGAGTGACAACATTTGGTTTGCTCACAGTTCCCAGCCTTTTCCTAACCAATGTTCTGCCAAATAACCATCATGGAATTTTCATTCAGTCCTTATCCTGACTGTCATTGACTTCTCACTCGTAATTTTTTCAGCTTTTCTTAGAAACCCTTCTTTTGTCTTTGTGAAACACCTCTTGACAAAATAATGGCCAGCTAACTCTTTTTTTTTATTATTTATAATTTGTATATCCCTTTCTGTGGACAGGGGCATGAGCCTCTTTTATTGTTTCAGTTACAATGCCCCAGTAAGGATTTAACTGCATCAATTCCTGTTGCACACAGAAGGTGCTGGGTATGTCCAGTTGATAGATTGTAAAAACACCCTCAGAGAAATGCAGCTCATTCTGTAACACTGGACACCACTGAGAGACTCAGGGATGTGCTGACTGACATGTGATCCTGCTGGGCAGCTTCTGTCATTGAGGATCGGATCTGAAAGGTCATTTAAAATTATTCTTGTCTTTTAAGAAATTTTAGCAGAAAATCAACAACCTCTGACTCTGCCCCTCCTGTGTCTTAACACATAACAAGTGAAAGAGTGGCACAGTCTGGTTTTATTGTGATGTAAACACACACTGTGCATTTTGAAAGTGTTTCTAATACCACAAAATGTGGTATGTCCTTTAATGTATGTATGTTAATTAAAGCCCATGGTTGACTCATTTAAATGTCAGAGTCTCAAAAGAGGAACAGAACAGAGCTCCCTGGAATTTGCTTAGAAGTGGTTTGTATACACAAAGCTACACAAGGTATTTGGAGAAAAAAACAATTAGGAGCTTCTTTCCCTGGAGGTGTTTTGACAACTTCCTTGTTTTTCCTGTAGCATTTGGTGATGTGGAAGCAGCAGGAGGGGCCATTCCCAGCTCAGTGCATTGRCTGTTTTGCATCTATTGGGTGTGACTTGATTATTGTGACTCAATTATTTCTTAAGGAAAGGTCAGCCTTCCTGGTCCCCAGCTTTTTGGTTTGAGTTTTTTTATTAATCAGGGCTAGAAATTTGATGTATGCATAAGAGAGACACACTGGCTAATGTGTCTTCATCTCAACCAGTAAGAACATAAAGAGCAATATTTCCTTTTACTTCCAGCRATCACCAGTGAGTTAGAACCATGACATATGAAATGAGTTTTAAATTAAATTGAAGCCTCTTGGGAGTGTCACTGATTTTAGGACTGAATAGAAGCTTCATGAAAGTTTTGGGAATCAGTTTCCTGAATTCAGACYAACTAATTTATTCTAAACCATGTTTGAGGGACCTGCTCCTGAATCTTGCTATTAATTTCTTTTCCAAGTAACAGGCTAGCAGTAGTTTCCAGGCATGGTTTYAAATGCTAACTTACACTTCAATGAAACCTCTCCAGGTTTTTTGTTAAAATATATATAATACTAATTTAGATGTTTGTACAGCAATCAATAAAAATTCCAGAACCTCTCTGGAGATGGTCACCTGTGCAGATTGATACTTCATTTTGTTAATATTCAGCATCAATCAAAACTTTCTAGAATGYCTGTGAAAACATAATTACAAATGAAAATTCATTTCACAGCAGTACTAAGTTAAAAGGGGCCTTCTCATCCTTGCTTTGGCTGCTCATTAGTTTTCCAGATCAATAAGCACATAAGAATTCAATCAAATAGTCTTTTGGCAGGATCTGAATTTTTTTTTTATGAGTTAAGTACTTTTCTCCTAAAATCCATTCTGTCAAGCATCAACATAGAGCACATCTTCATAGCTAATTTTTGTGCAAAGTAAGATATGTTTCCACAGTACATGGATTTTCAGAGCTGTTTTGGGAGGCTAAAACAGTGCACTTCTGTCTCAATCAAGCATTGACCTTCGGGTAAGAAGCTCTTTTTGAAGATGGCTTATGTACRTAATGTATTCTGACTTTCAGATGGTTATGCTCAAGACAGTTCTGGGAAGTTATCCCTGATTTTGTGAGGTAAAAGCGAGTAAARTACAGGGCTTGATGTATGGTATACATGTGTAGAATATTATTTATTCTGTGGAATAAGCTAGAGGAGTAAGTATCTTAAACACCTGCAAGGAAGAATGAGATTGCTCTTTGTGGCTCAGCTCTGCTGACCTCCCATGAGATGCAAGAGTCTTTGGAGACTCTGGAGATGTGAGGAGGAGGAGGATGGAGGGAAGCTGTAACACTACTCTGGGTGGAAGCATGCACCAGACTTTGATACCCTCCCAGCCTCCATATTTAGAAGAATAAATGCATTATCCTTAGCCAGAAATGGTCCCAGGTAGCAGAACTTTTGGCTCAAGGGCTTAATAAAAACTTTGGGGTCTTTCAAAGTTCTTTTAGCAAAGAGGAGATWCTGGAGATAATGGTGTTCCCTTGACGGTCTCAACTGTTAATCAGGAATGTTAAAACTCCTGTCCCCTTAAACCCAACAGAAATAAAACAGCCAAAATAAAACAGATGGATACACAACCTTATTTCTGTGGAAACCAATTGGTCCAGAAGAATTGCAGCTTTTTGTGCTGGGCTCTGACCTGCCTGGACAGCAGCCAGCCCATTCCCGAAGGCGCGTGGCCGTGTTTGCCGAGCAGGCACGGGGAGGATGCCTCCTCCCTGGGCACCCCTGGGAGTCTGCACTGTGCCATGTGCCTTCCCAGGGCTCCACACCCTTCACTGGCAGGAGCTATCCCACTGTCCTTTCAGCTCAGACTTTGCTCCTGCTGTTCCTCTTGCTGCCTCCTCTGTTAATCTCCTTGGTTTGTTTGGGCTGCTCTTCGAAAAACCCCAGAGGAGGCACCTCCACACACACATCACTCCATGACCACAGCAGAGCTGTGGCACTTCCCTGGATTCAGAGGGAACCATGTGCTGTCTTACTGCCTCCTTTCATGACAGGCAAGTTTCTGTAAAGTTCAGCCTAATGCTTAAAATTGCAGCAATATTAAAGAGAGAGCTCACAGGGCTGTTCTGCCCCACCTGCAGCTTGTTCTTTCTTGTTGTGTACAATTTGTCCTCAGCACACGGAAAGAGCCCCAGGAGCTCCAACAAAAGGTAACCAAGGTGCAAGAAAAGGGATAAAAAGTGAAATGGATGAAAAAAAACCCCATTACTGATATTATTTTTTGTTTTGTTCCAGTGCGGTGTTTACCTGGACAAATTTATTGGTCGTTGTAGTTGAGCTGGATGGATCTGAGCAAGAAGCTTTGGACCTTGTTCCTTTGGTCACCAACGTGGTCCTGGAGGAACACTATCTGATTGTAGGGGTGGTGGTGGTTGTGGACATTGGTGTAATTCCTATCAACTCCCGTGGAGAGAAACAACGTATGCACCTACGAGATGGATTTTTGGCAGACCAGCTGGATCCCATCTATGTGGCCTACAACATGTAGTCTTGTACCTTAAAGCTTCCATAGACTTTACTATAGATGTATAAAATTTTTTTGTGTCCACTAAAAAAGTGTGCAGATAAGATACTGACACTCATCAGAATGGAACTGTTTCTATTACGACTYTTCAAAGCAGTCACGATTGGCAGGAAATATAATGTGAAATGTTTTCTTTTACCACTAAATTTTAGAAAAGAAGGACTATGGGGTAAGGCCCTTCAGTGTGTTGGAAAAGCCCATTTTAAACTTTTTTTTTTTTTGCTTATTGGACAATACTGCTTTTTGAGTAAATGTGGCTTTGTATTTTACATTAAGTAAGCTGAAGTAGATTTTTTTTTTTTATTCTGCCCTCCAAATGGATTCTTTTAAAACAATTTGCATACAAATACAAATAGTTGTTTCCTTCATTTGTTTTAATATGTCATAAAAGGCTGACGAATACAGATCCATTACTAACTTAAGCCATTTTAGCTCCCACATCTTAGGAAAATACGTAGTGGTACGAGGAGAGAACCCAAAGTAGCACCTTTCAATTAGAAATCTTGCAGCTTTCTGTCAGAGATGCTGAAAGCCCAAAGGCCAAAGAGCCTTTGCTGTTAGCGTTAGAATGGAAGAAATTTATAAATAAGGTGTATTTCGGCAATGAGCTTGCAAATATCTTTGTACTAAACTAAAAAGATAAAATAAGTTAACTACTTCTTCTGTAATTATGTACAAAACGTTTAATTTATTTTGATCTCTTTAGAAGTATAAAAGAGAAGAAACATTCAAGAATATTAAACTCTTGAAATGTTTGCTAATATAAAAAACAAAGTGTTGTATTATCTTGAGTGGATAGTATCACATCAAATATATATATATGAAATATAAATTCACTAATGACAAAAGATTTTAAAGTTTAAAATGCAGTACTTGTCACTTGCATGGTGTCTCCCACTGTAGATAATCAAATGTTACTCACAAATTTTTTGGAAAAAGAAAAAAAGCAATCCTGGATTGCTAAGTATCCCTGTCAAAAAGAATCCTCTAGATACCAGCAAGTGGAATTATTGCTGCCTTTAAGGCAGTGAATGAATTTAAGACTAAAAATGCACTACAATAATTTTCTTTTCTTTGCCATGGAGGCAACAATAAATATTCGTGCTGGCATGTGCATACACTTGTTAGACTTAGAAAAGGCAGGTTGAGGAATAGCACTGTTGTCTAGCTGCAGAACTTTGTTGCACAATTTTTTTCATTGTTTTAGTTGGTGTTTTTACTGCTATAASGAAAAGTTTTGGGGTTTTTTGCACAGAGTTATCAATTTGCCTCTCAGCTAAGACACGTAGCTCGGTGGCCAACGCTTCCAGTTTACATTTACAGGAAACGATTGTTCCGGTGGTCTTTAATTTATTCCTTGACGGAGAGGAGCCAACAGTCACTACCACCCTTGGCACGGGTCGTGCATCTGCTAACTAGTCCCTAAAGCATTAAACCATCAGAGGAATGGTTTAATGTCTAGTCCCTAAAGCATTAAACCATCAGAGGAACCCATCTGCCTGGCTAAGGAGCCAAGGAGTCCCGTGGTCTCCAGCCTGAGGCCATCACGGGAGAAGAGTAGGAAAACATGCATCACAGCTGCCTTCATTTTACTACCTTTGGAGAAAAGAGGGGTTTGATTCCCCAGTTCTGTTGTCTTCCCTGCCCCCCACGCCCCCTTTTTTAAACCCTTCCCCTTCCTTCATGTGGTTGTAACTGAATTGACCTGTTTGTGATCGAGAGTGGGATTTACCAGCTGCAGTCCAAGAATGCTTTTCTTATTTGTCCCAAATGACGTTCATGTGCTGGCTCTCATTACCGGATATGCATGACTAARATTGTTGCAGGGCAAATGTTATCATGTTTATATCACGTATAAGGGAGTCTCAATGCTGGGTGTTAAAAATCTTTTTAAAAGGTAGGGACGTTTTAGTCTGCATGTACAGTACAGAGCATCTCGCCACGTCAGACGCGTTTTCTTTCAGGCCATCTTTTCCGCCCTCACTGTCCTGTGAATAGCCCTCTTCCTGCTCTGCAGACCAATCCCATACTTTGTCAAATTCATTTTCTGCTCCCTAAAAAGAATAAAATCTGTTCTTAATGGCAAGTTGTTGTAAGGTTTCAGACAAGATGTTGATTGATTACAAACATAATTGCAGTGTGTGAACTAACTTGTGAAGTCCTGCTATCGCTGATCTCAGTACTGCAAAACAAATCTCGCTGTCGTTCAAAGCATCACTTTAACCTTCACGAAGTCAACTTTGCATTTGTAGAGAATAAAAGAACTGCAATGCAGTTGTGAAACGCAGTTAATAACAGCTCTCTTCTGCAACCTGTCATCTGTGGTTGTTAAATCCTGAGTTAAGAGAAATGATAAACTGAGTTTCTGGTTTTGTTGTGCAAGCAAAAGGAAGGAAACATTTAAGCACCATCAGACTGAGCAATAAAGAAGGATTGTTCTGTATTAGAAACTGTACTGTAGATAAACCATTCATGAGAATGTATAAAATGTTTGTCTTGTGACCTTGTGCTTTTGGAGTCAGACAAAACCATGTAATCAACTCGATGCACATGCACAAAAAGAGAGGGTACACAATGAACATTTAAACACAAAACTAATCAAACAGGAGCAGATTCCTCATGGTGCTTGTTTATTATATATATTTAATCCTGCTTGACACTTTACCCAAGGGAAGACTGTCCCTTTTATCAGTTGAATGTTAGCAGCGTTATTTCATAGAGTGTGGTGACTGGTTAGAGAAATTCATGTAACTCAGCCAATCACAGATTCAAACAAAAATTTTTATGTGCAAAGGACAGCAACCTTCTTGTATGTTAAACCACCAGTACGCTTTGTACATCTGTGATAACGCCTGTTTTATATTCAAATGAACAAATAAAAGCTTTTATTTTTGTTGCTCTGAAAATATCAGTTTCTTAATTAGTCATCTAAAATGGAGCTTCCGAGAGCTGTGGATGCTCAGTGGAGGAACATGGAGAGCTATACTGTAATTTTATTTTGTTTACCTCTCTTGTTGCATAATTTATTAGTACAAATCATTATACTTTTAACAATGTTTAAATACTGGTGTGGGCATTTATTGCTGAAAGACTTTCATATGGCAACAAATGTTTTTTGTGAAATGTTTTTTTAATTCTTTTTAATATATTCAAATATACTGTTCACATTTTTGCTGAAAGTGTAAAGATTATTGTAAGCTTGGTAACATTTTGTGAGAAGCAATAACAAGCATTAGTACTGTAAAACTCCTCAAATTTGTCACTTATCACTTTTGTTGCAAGGTCTTGCTACTGACATGCTGCCAGTCAGTCACCTGAGGAAGTTCCTGACCCAGGTTTTGCAGCTCTGATGGAGCTTTGTGCCAGTGGAAGTTTATGGGTTACAGCTCGGCCACTCACACATGGGGCTGGAGCCTCCCTATGGGTTCAGCAGCCTTGGGCAATGGAAATGGGATCTTGGAAATGTGATCTGCCCCTTTCCATTGGCTTTTTCCAGAGACCTTGATTTCAGAGCTGGCTCCCAGCTGCTGAGTAGCAGCATTCCCAGAGAAGAGGTTTGGCCCCAGCTCTCATTTTCCAAATGCGATTTCAAAGGGTGAAATTCTCAGTCCTTGTGTCTTTGGACTCCTGTCTGGGAAATTCAGGGTGTAAAATCCCATCTCTGGTGTCTCAGATTTCACGTTGCTTATCACAAGAGGTAGGTGCAGTTTTGTGGACCCACAATTACCCTGAGCAGAGAAGGAGATCCAAAAATTGTGGGAAAGATGTTAGAGATGGCAGAAGGAAGAGGATGGCAGAACAGTTCCTGATTCAATTTTACAAATTGTTTCATTAAAGCAAAAAGGGGATTGATTTTTATGTTAATGGAATCAAGGTTTTTTAAAGGTTAAATATTTCAGTTCCACATTTTAAAAATTATTTTGGCAAAAGGTGGCTATAACACTGCAAAGCTGGTGGAAAATCTCAATTAAAAAAAAATTGTAGGGTTAGAAGAATCATGCACGATGAGAACAGCATAATTTCTTCATTATCATATTGATACTAAGAATCTAAGAATTGGAAAAAAATCTGATAAAAGACCACACAGCTTTCCTTTTCTGGTTTTCAACACAAAGATTTGCTTTRTGCACTGCTATTATCGAGGGGTGAGGGGCGGGCACAGAAATCAAGCACAAATTCTCAGGAGTCGCCTTGTGAGCAAAGCTGAGTTTGGGGGAGTTTTGAGCTCTGTCCAGCAGAGCCTCTCACAGTCCCTGCTGGGCCACTGCACCCCTGGAGAGGCCAATCCAGCTGTGGCTCTGGCCTGGGCACAGCCCTGGAGTGAGGGGGCTGAGCTGCATGGGCAGGGGGGAGAGGTGCAGCCTACAAGAGCCACCCAAGGGAGATGGACCCCTCTGTCCCCAGGGTAAGAGCCAACTCCAATTTTGAATTTTTTGTTGGTTTTTTTTTTTATTGGAAGAAGTTTTTGCTTTAAAACTGAGATTTGAAGAGGAAAAAGACAAAAAAGCAACCAGATTGTACACTGTGAAAGTAGAAATTAATCATTTTTGGGGGGGATAAAATATAAAATAATATATTGTTAATTTTTTTCTTAAAGATAAATGTATGGGGTTTTTTTACATCTGGAGTGCTCCATTTGGCAGCCCACTTTCCCATAAGCTCTCACTCACCTTACCATGATTTAGGGTTCTCCTTTTCATGATTTTTTTGTTCTCTTTTGAGGGGTATCACCTTAAAGCTGGTCCAAAACCCTCTCAAGGTTTGCCTTGTTTGTGCTGCACCTGGCTGAGATCAGCATCTCTGACACTGCTGCTCCCCCTTGCACAGCAGACCAGGATGAGGCCATCTCTGCCCCTTCTGGCACCATCCTGGCATTTCAGATCCACTCAGGCTCGCCAAGCAGCTCGTGCTGCATCATGCCAGTCACAGCCAGTGCTCCTCACTTCTTTCTGGTCTGCACAAACAAGATTTCTCCACAGGCATTGCTGTTTTCTCTGTGATCCCCATGGGAAAAAAAAAAAAAGTCTCTTTCCCAGAGATCCTGCAATACATTTAATAATAATAATATTTTTTTTTTTTTAATTACTGCAAAATATTCTACGGCAATGAGCAGTTAGTTAATGGTGGATCCTAAAGGCACAAAGCTGATTTTGTTTCAATTTTGTGCTTTGGCATGTGGAGATTGGCTGGAGAAGGGGACAAAGCTGATGGAATCTCCACTGGGAAAGGCCTCCAAAAGTGACTGGCAGCCCATGGGAGAGGTTTGGAGTGCCAGGAAAGGCACCAAGGGCTGCACTGAGCTAYCAGGATAAGGACCCCAGTGGGGGAAGCCAGAACTGAAGGGCAGCTTTAGGAGCAGTGTTTGGTGTAGAAGGGGAGGCCAGCAAAAGGAAGATTGTGCATATGGGAGTAAAGATCAAGCAGCTGAGACTATCCAACCCTGTGGCATCAGGCACTGAACTTTAGGGGCCTCCATTTTAACTTCCTCACCTAGGGGATTGCATTTCAATCAGGAAGCTGCAGATGCTGGGACACTCCTCACTGCTCCTAGCCCCAGGATCTGACTGCAGGCTTGGATGAGCCATCCCTGCTGAACTCAGCCAGGAGCTCTGCAGGAAGGCTCGAGAGAGGAARTGTATGGAGACAGGAGGACAGACAAGTGCAAGGCATGGACAGAGTGCATCCCAACCCCAGTGGTCTGGGAAACTAAAAACAACCAGGTCTGTATCAGGTAAGTGGCAGGACTGAAGAACAGAAACCCTGGGAGAAGACAAGACCAGGAAAAGCAGATGCAGGCAAGAGGGAAATAATGTTTCTGTGAAGCCAGGCCAGAAGGTGAGTATGGAYGGGCAGCATTCGCAGAGCAGCAGGAGAATTTGAGCCAACAACTGCCCGAAGGAAATAAGTGGCTGAGGAGGTACAAAGGAATTAAACTTTCCATTGCAGACACACGTGCTCATTAGCAATTCTGGGATGCCTCTCTTTGGCATTTGGGTTTGGATACTTTCCTGAAACCCACAGGAGGATATTTTTGCATTCTCTCCTAACCCCAAGGAGCTGCGAGCTGGGGTGGGGCTGCACCTCGTGTGGCTTTGCAGGGTCCCTGCATGGCCCAGTGCTGGCTGGCTGCTGCCGGGGCAGGGATGGACTTGCACTGCCTGAAAATGCCTCTGGCTGCCCGGGCAGACATTGGGCATCCGCCGTGGAAACCCACAGCTTATCCTGCCAGTGCAGGGCGTAGGGCCACAAAAACTGAATGGGAGTGTTCAGCTCTTCTCTCACAGCTCCTTGGTTAGTAAAGACAAAGAAGTATGGTCTCAGCTATAATTATTTTTTTGCCTTCAGTGGAGGGAAGTGTTTTTTCATCTTGGAGCCAAGCCCTTTTACAGTACAGGAGGCTTTTAACTACTGTTTTAAGCCATAATAAAATTACTGTTGGAGATCACTCAGTTGTGAAAATTTTTCTAACAAACCCCATTTWTTCTTAAATGAAAACTTCCATTAAAAACTCCTGTTTCCAGTGGAGCACCTAGCAGGGCCATGGCCTTGCTGCCAAACTGGTGTGAGTGCATCTTGCTGTGCCTGCATGAGCCACTCGTGCTGTCATTGCCCTTTCCTTACAACTGCCAGCACCATTTATTTCTCCAGCATGATAAAGCCAATGCATCTGCASGACAGACACAAACTCAGGCTGCAGCCTGTCATTTTGGGATGTGGCAAAGCCCCATTTTGACTGGGAAATGCTGAGCCACAGGTGGAATAATAATTAGGTCTGTAATRGGACAGGCAACTCCAGACACGGCTTTTCTTCACCAAATGGTGAAGTAGCAGAAGTTGGGAAAAGTGGAAACACTCCCTCTGCCCAGGGAGGTCTGGAGCAGGGTCACAGCTGGGAGAAAAAAATTCCAACTCTGMACAAGCTGTTAAGAGAAGCCCATGAACAGGTTCTGTCTCTGCAGGTGGTTCTGTACAGAGATTCTGGACTCCATGAGCCTCGGGCTGAAGAGAAAGGCTCTGGGGGCGGGAGCAGTACCAGGGSCAGAGGCTGCCAGTCCGGGCTGTGCCGGGCTAAGGAGGAGCTTGGGAGCCCTCTGGCCTTCGGGCTTGAGCTCCTGCTGCTCTCTCCTTGAAGGGCCCCTCCCTGTGACAGTTGTCCATGGCTTTCCAAGGGAGGCTCCTGCATCAGGAGAAGCCCAAGGTGGCTCAGAGCTCCTGAGCTCAGTGTCTGTGGCMTTTCAGGACAGATCCAGTCCCTGCAGCAGTCCCTGTGTGTGAGTGGCCTCCTGCTCCCCTTCCTGGCCCCAAAACCCCAATGCCACCCCCTGACTGGAGGGAGAGAAACTCCAGGGCTTGAGGGCTTTCCTTGCCAGTGCAGCATTGCCCCCACCCAGATTTGTCAGGGAGGGGCAGCAGGAGCAGCACTGGGAAGGGCAGGGCAGTGCTGGGCTCCTGTCAGCATCCAGCACCCCCTGCCAGCCTGCCCAGAGCAGCTCCTGCTGGGCAGCRCTGGCACCGGGGAGCCCAGGGTGAAAACGCTGCTGGCTCCAGTGTCAGCAGGAAAACAGAGCTGCATCACTGAGCTGCACATCCTGCATTTCTTTGGGGCAAAAACTAAAAGGCTTTCCAGCCCTTGTGGTCTTCACAGACTTGTGAAAAGACAGGAAAAGGCTCTGTCACTCAGGCAAGTGTTGTGGCAGCCAAAGCAATTCTCCCTCCAGCACATCAGGCACGCATGGCAGAGGTTCTGGCCGTGCTTCCTTTGGGAAGGAGCCAGTGCTGCTGCTCCTTGGAGGGGCTGAGCTGCAGGGCCAGCAGCAGGGGGATGTCCCTGCCTGTGCCCTGGGGTTTGAGGCCTCATTCTGCTCCCTCCCCACTCACAGCAGACCCAGCTCCTACACCTCCCAGGCAGGACAGTGACAAACCCCTCTTTCCTGCTAACAGGGACTTCAGGAGTTGCTGTGTGCGAGGCACCGAGTTCCTTTTTTAATGAAGCCATTTTTCACCTTGAAGGCTCTGTTACAGGGGACAAAAGCCCATGGCTGTGCTCAAGCATGGTGGGATCRTGGCTCAAAACTGGCCCAGTGCAGAGCTGGCTCCCACAGCTCCCATGGAAGTGAGAGCAGCAGAGAGGCAGAGCCAGGATGTGGCAGCCAGGGGGGCCCCAAAGCCACCCACAGCGGCTGTTTGGAAAAGCCACCTTTCCTGTTAATGAAATAGTTAAAAATGAACGTGCTCTGGCTTTATTAATAAACATTGTTTTCTTCCGTAGAAGTCCTTTTCCAAGCACTAGTAAAGCATTTTGTGTAACCAGATTCGCAGCCTCTCCTGATGCAGAACTGGGTTTATTTTTAGATCCCTCTCCAGGGTAAATCCTATTTCCATTGAAGCTTCACGCCAGCTTCGTTTTCACTCAGGGAGTTTACAGCAACTGCCCGGTGGCTTTGTAAACAAACACATCCCTCTGCCTTTTAGCATGCACTGCTCTRCTCTCTTGGCATTTCTTCTGAATAATCTTCAATTATCAGTCCCCTTCCACGTRCAAATTATCTACAAAGTGGATGCTGTGCTTAATTTCAGCCTCTTCATTGCTGTTTGCCATCCCTGATGGGATAAAACTTCCCTTCTGTGCCTCATTTGTGGCTCCAGGGTCATGGGGCTGGAGAGCTCCTGGGGCAGGYGTGGCCATGGGGAGCAGGAGGGACAATTCAGAGTTAATTTTCTCTTGATTCTCTTTCTGATTTTACAGTTTTGAACCTCCAGTAACCAGCATTTCTGTTTAAAAGAGCATTACTTAGTCTATCACACTTTTGAGGCTTTTGACATCTGGAAATAGGTTGTATTAGGGTAAACTATGGAGTTTGGAAGGTCCAAGAGAGTTGGTTTTATTCCTTTAACATTACCTATAAGCATCTCCCACTTACACCCAACAATATTCTAGTATTCTCACAAATGGATGGACCTTTCTGCTTGCAATTGCATTTCCTTAACATGAAACAACACAAGGGCCCCTCTGCTTTAGATATCCCCCCAATTATTCATGAAAGCATTTGAGAAGCACGTGCACAGATCACATATGTGCTCACACTCAGGGAGGCTAAAATTGGCAGGGTGGTCCCTAACTACCAGTAACAAATCCCAAATATATTTCACATCCTTGGTCATTTAAGATTGTGAAAGGCAAACAAGCCATGAGCTGGGCAGCTCACTCCACCTAAAGGAAGCAGGAGGCAGAAACCACAGCTCCTCCTTATTAAAATAAAGGAATACCCAGAGTTTAAAAAATAATAAAAATTTAATTAATTAATGACAACAAAAMCAACAATAATGATAATAATAGGAGAAGCCAACAATAAAATGTTGAAGCCTCTAAGGCTGACGTTCTAGGACCACTGCCTGCAGTGGTGATGTTGCAGGAACAAAGAGGAGCCCCCACTCACCCTGAGTTTCCTGATGAAGGGAAATTTGCAGAGTTGGGGCAGTGCAGGGACAGCTCTGCTGCTCTGCTCTGCCAGCTGACAGGGCCCAGAGTGGGCCAGGGATGGAGCAGGGCAGGTCACAGACAATCTGTGTAGCACAGTGCAGCTGGGAAGCTGCCTTGGCGCCTCCAGGGATCTGTTTGATCCCTGTCCTGGCCCCACTGGTGTCACCTGRACTGGCACATGGGGAGGGAGGAGCATTTTCACTGGGGGTTTCTGCCTTTGGAGTGCTGGTGAGCAGKGTTGAGCTTGAAGAGTGACTGCAGTCATCAGAAAGGGAAAATGCCCTGGGGTGGGAGCTGAAGGGACATGCTGCTTATTCCTGATCCTGTTTGCCAGCTTATTCACTATTCGCTGTTGCCGTTTAATTGAGTTTCCTCAAGATGAAGGAATAAAATATGGCTCATGTAAGAACAGAACTGTTTGGATAGTGAAACAATAAAAGAGAATTTGAGGGATGGATCCCTYGGGACTTGCAGGTCTTGCCAGGTTTAATTTCCATAAGGAAATTCTGAATTGCCACACTGAAACCAACTCCCAGAGCTGCAGGCCTGAATTGTGGTGGTGTTCACAGGGTCCCAGGACCAGCGAAGAGATGAGAATGTTGACTCCATGTTTCAGAAGGCTGATTTATTTTTTTATGATATATATATTATATTATATTAAAAGTAAATGGTATATTAAAACTATACTAAAAGAATAGAAGAAAGGATTTCATCAGAAAGCTTGCAAGGAAAAGAATGATAACAAAAACTTGTGTCTGACCGAGAGCTGGGCTGTGATTGGCCATTAATTAGAAACAACCAACRTGGGCCAATCCCAGATGCACCTGTCGCATTCCACAGCAGCAGATAACCATTGTTTACATTTTGTTCCTGAGGCCTCTCAGCTTCTCAGGAGAAAAAATCCTACGGAAAGGATTTCTCATAAAACATGTCTGTGACACTGAATTCCTGGTGGAGTTCCAGGATGACCCACTCTGCCCCAAGCCCTTTCTCTTGGGTGGCTGCAGAACGTTCTCCATGGGCCCCTGGCTCYCCCAGACACCTCAGTGGCCCCAAGTGGTGGCTTCACAAGAGTGGGACTGGCTGSTCAGGCTTGGCAGGAGAGATCCTGCTGCACCCAGGTGAAGCTGGGCTCGTGCAGTCCCTCCAGAGGGAATTCACTGATAAATCCCAGCACAGGCACAGGCTCAGGGCTGTGACAGGTGAGGGAGGAGGCAGAGCATGGCCTCTGGTGAGGGCTGAGCCCAGCCTGGCTGCTGCCAGTGCAGGACCTGGCTCTAAAACCAGGACTTGGGGTGACTGGCCCTGCCTGGGCTGGAAGGATTCACTGTCAGTGCTGAGAGCCACATTAAATGCTGAAACCCTTCCCTGGCCCTGCTGGCTCCCCTGAGTCAGGACCAAAGCTCTTGGGAGCTCAGGCACAGCCTCCCTCCTCCCKGCAATTCCAACAGCAGCCTCATGCCTGCCCACCCCAGGATGTGAGGACAAGGGGCCAAAATCAACACAGACACATTCAGTGAGGGGTTTTTTTTAAATACATTTATTAACCAATGTTAACACATTAAATGACTCTATATATTGCTAGTCAGAGCAGCTTACAAAATGCCAGAATGCATCATAAACTGGACAGCCACAATGAATAATTACAATGTGCATAGTGGCTAAGCTCAACACTTTAATATAGCTTTATGATTTGCAGAAAAAATTAATTTTAAATCATGGTTCCTAAAACAATCAATTGTAATTTTACCTAAAACTTATACAAAACCAGGCCACAATCTTTTTTTTTGTTTTGTTTTTTTTTTTTTTCTTTAAAACACACAGTTTTCACGCTGTAGTAACTTGGAAATGTGCAACCGTGTCAACAGAGACAAAAAAGCCAAAGTAACACGAATCTTACTTTCATGCAGCTATCAGTTAAATATTACATATTCTGGAATGATTTTACACCAAAAATATTTCCACAATACTTGCTTTCATAGGGGTGGATCGAAGTTTTGGAACTTGTAAAGTAATCGAACAAGATTGATTTTTAGTTGTGAAGTGTTTTACAGTCACAACACAGAGGCGACAAAAGTTAATTACACATTTATCAGGCAATAATGCAGCTGTGGTAATACAAGTTACCATCTACTTACTATTTTTTCCAATCGACTTGCCACTTAATTTCTGCAACATATTGGGCATYATTTGGCAGTATCTAGTCAATTAACTTATATCACCACTGTARGTAAAAAAGGTCAGAATTTCAGTGGTAGTTCACAGAAGTCTTAGTTATATTTTTGTCTTTACAATGACCCTGACAAATCCTAGAGAAAACTTTTTTAAAGGCTTTCCTCCTGATTCTTCAGCTTCCATCGTTCCATCATGTAATTGCTTTCAATAAATATCAAAGATCTAAATAAATATTTACAAATTATTCCTCTAACTTCTCAAAAAATAGCTGGATGATTAATGGGCATATGACTCAGTCTAAGACCAATCTTTGAAAGAAACTAAAATGTGGAGACACTTTAAAAAAAAGCTATTTAAGTAAGCTTTACATCTATTTAAAAAATTGTCTCTGAACATGGATGCAATTCATATATCTATATATAAAACAAACAAAAAGAAAATCATTTTTCAACTATCGATCCATTCCTATTGGTAATGCTTCTTAATCCAGACATTCCGCAAAATACAGACTTTTTACAAATCACGGCATCTTTAATACAAGAAAATTAACATGCATTATTCTTCATTCTGAGTACAGTGATGGAGCTCATTATTAGGCAATGACCCATTACTACAAACATAACGGCTTCTGTGAAACTTAAGTGCTTTTTCTCCTTTTATTATCAGTTACAATGGACCAGGTGACACCAGATCAGAGGTGGTCAAATGACATTGAATTGGGGAGGCTGAAGGGGGGAGCAATAAAGTAATTTGTATGCCTCAAAATTCCAAGTATGAATAAAGGTAGTTGGGTTTTTTGTTTGTCTGTTGTTTTTTTCTTTTTTTTTTTTTTTTGTTTTTTTTTATAAGCACTCATGTTAGAACAAAGACGAAATGTGCAAACTTCAAAATTTAAATATTCATTTTTCTCTAAGATCCAGCTCAGTAAAAGATTACCCCAGTTCCCTGTGATTTTAAACTACAAGATCAAAGCTAATATTTTGTTATAAAAGTTATATATTGAAAAGAAATAATGAAAATAAAACACAGTTGGGAAATATTTAAGAAAAAATATGCAGGACTAGCACCTGCTGTGTCAACCCTGTTCCCTAAATTCAATCATGTACCCACTGGTATAACCAATAGATAATGCCTTTAAACAGTAAAATTAAGCTGAACAAAACCAGCTCAACAAGGTTAAGAAATAAACGTTACATCAAGGTAGTATGCTTCGTTTTTCTGAAACAGTTCTGTACTTCTTACATTCAGAACTAGTTTTTAAATGYTTTTTAAACATGTTAAACTTTTAACTTTTGTTAAACTTGCATCATTTTTTTGTTTTTAGATCTGCTGTTTTTAAAGATTAAAATCTCTGTAAAACCTAAAAATGTCTTAAAATTTGCTGAAAATGCAACAAATCCTCTAGTTTAAAATTATTTGAAGTAACTTGCTCCGACAGATGTTCAATTATTTTGCCAACAAAATTTTGGAGGAGCATTTTTAACAGAAGACTGAAACAACTGTGCAAAATTTCTTCTAAGAAAAGTGTTTAAAGGCTGGTGCAAAATGGGAAGCAAATTCTAAACAATTTTGGCTTTTTTTTTTTGGAAACAAAAACCGCTCTGTCTGAGAATAGCAATCATTGGGGTGGTGCTCTAGGGGAGGAGGAACCCTTTCATCTTTTCCTGCGGCAGGTGCGTTTGTGTTCGGCATGCCAGTGCTCCTGCTGACACTTGATGGAGCAGTAGGAGGTGTTCCAGCAGCAGTGGTACATGGCCTCCTCTTCACAGTTGTAGCACTGGGGAGAACAAAAGAGATGGGATTATCCCCCTGTCAGGATCCCTCCTCACCAGCATTCCCCCAGCCCTGCACACACCAGCACGTGCACTCTCGGAAGGTTGCAGTCCATTGCAGCCCCGAGCCACGTGAAAAGTCTGTTTCGGCCGCACGTTCGAAGAATGAGTTGGAGTTCTTAAGTTCTTGGTCTCAGAGTTGTTTATTGTATCTTATCTATAAAAATTTTTCTCCTGCCCTGCTGAGGTCCRTCCAGCAGGACAATTCCAGGCACTCTGCCTGCCCCCGGGGSAGTGTTATGTCTTTATACTAAAAACTACGTGTACAATGTTTACAATCACTTTCCAATACCTATCACCTATGTTAGACAGTGAGCTTCTACTCTAAACCAATCYAAAAGTGCCAACATCACACCAGAAGATGGAGGTAGAGAAGAAAGGCTGGACACACCCAAGTCCCTCCATCTTGTCCCCAAAACCCCTATTCCAAAAACCCCAAAATCTACTTTTCCACTTAGTGATAATTTTATTATTACACTACTTAAACTTCTGTGGCTTTCAGRTCTTCATACAAAGCTGGTAATTTGCTCCACGGGTCATCATCAAACCCACAGGTGTTCTGGGCTGTGTGCCAGGGTCTCTGAGCCCCCTGGCAGGGGYCCTGGCAACTCTGGACACCCAGAGGGATGTCCTGAGTTCCAACAGTGCACAGCAATGCTCCTCTTATTTATGCTTGGGAGCATCCAAGCGTTTTTCACACGYGCTGAGTGAAGCAGCCATCTTCAGCAAATCCACACAATGCTTCCCTATTTTCCAGAGTCTGGATTATTGCTTTTCCAAAAATCATCTCTCACTTAAGAAAACTCATCTCTTGGAATGGTGGAGTGACATTTTTCAGGCACACAGGAAGCATCTTTTACCCTACATTTGTGTAATAGCACCATGATCTATGTCTTAAAAGCTGCAATAAATCAACAGGCACTGCTGGCACAAACAGGCTCTGCACAGGCTTGAAAATCAGTGTTTGAGGTTTCTTTATAAKCCTGACTTGTCCAGAGGTTGCTGGGGAAGATCCTTTAGGTCTAGAAAATGTCAAAAGTCACAACAATAACATCCCARGAGACAAGAATGATGGGTTTGTTGTAGCCCATCTGGGGTCAGCCTGTAAGGATGCTGCTGTCACCAGGGTTTGCTGACTGRCAGCCAGCACTGCCACCTCCTGAAGGGAAAAACTTCTGCTCCATCACTGCTACTAAGCAGATCAAAAAAGTGTTTTTCCCTCCAAGTCTTAGATAAACCCACGAAGGCCTGTCATACACAGGTTAGCTACCTGGGCTCTTGCCCTTTGTCCTGCCTGCCAGCACTGCACAAAACTCCTGAAAGATGCTGCACAGTCCATGATTTATGCAGAATTATTTGGTTCTGGAGAAAGCTGCAGCAAAGATGATTTCTACCTCAGAACACAGAGAAYACCCCCAGCTTTCTGATAGCTGGAAAAGCTACTTGGAAAATAACCCTGTGGCCTCTGGGGAAATAAGAAAGGGAAGGCAACATGCTGGTCAGCACCAAGGGTGGCCATCAAGGAGGGACAGCACCCACACAGTGTCCTGTCTTCAGGCAGGYTTATGCCCCTAAGGCAGTGCTGCAAAAGCATGAACTGTCATTCTGACAAAACTCCATAAAGTAAGGTGGCATTGCTGCTTAAGGGACCAKTTATACTTCTGCATCCTGGAGAGTCAGCTTCTAATGACCTCAAATTTGTCTTTCTGAATTTGATCTGCTCAAAATCAGGAGGCATCTTTAGGAATCCAGTCTGAAATGCTTACTGTGTGATGGGGAACAGGGGGAGGGATATCACACAGTCTGTGCAGGCTGCTATCAAACCACAGAATAACACACAATTTARTTTTTATGTCCTGTCTAGCTACAGCTTTGCTAATAAAACAGAGATTACAAAGGAAACAAACCCAACTGCCTCAAAAGAAAAACCACAACAACTCACACTACTGAAAGACAGATYCAAGAAAGCCAACATTTACATTGGCTAAACTGATAACCATTTATTTACATCAGCAATGAAGGGACTGCTCTAGCWGTGTGAGAAGGGAACCTCTCCATTTTCCTTTCATAATTTAGCTCCTGGGAAGTTTATTTGTAAAAATGTCTGCAAACAAGTGTCCTCTTGAGAGCTGTTTTCCTGGTTTTTCATGTTGCTGGCTGCCCACAAGCCTTTGGGAGCCATCAGGATCATCTGCTGGAAAGGTGCAGGGAGCAGCTGTGGCTCTCCATTATGTACAGCATGGGCCTCAGCCCAGAGACCAAATTCACATCTGCTGGCTTGGAGAGATCAAAAAATGCTACAACAGGAGAGGACAACTGATCTGTGGGCCCTGCACTTCCCTTTACATATGCTGGCCATAAGTGTGGGATGTAAATCTCCACTTACAAAAGGAAAATAGTGTCATCTGTGCTGGTACCAGCACATGTGGCACTGGAGGCAAAATGCCAGCTGGCCTCAGGCCTCCTTTCTTTGTATTTTCCTCTTTCTAAACGTTATCAATCACTTGGAGTTTTGTTTCAGACAGTACACATCACAGACAATGCTCATTCACTTAAAGACCACCTGTTGCAAGTTAAAATAAATATATGTGTAAATATATTTGAAAGAGAAAAAAAGTGAAAAGCTGTCTATGGAAATGACCTATGCACCAACTTAAATGACCCTTATACAAAAAATAAAAGAATTTGGAGAAACTAAAATAGAAACATTGTCAAGACCAGCACTCCATCCTGAACCMTAGAGGCCATGGAGGTGTATAATCTCAATATTGTTACTGCTGCCTTTACACTTCTTCCTTTTCTTTGCTATTTTCTTGAGGTAACTGTATTAAACCCAAAATTTCTGAAGGTATAGAAATGAAATTGGGCTAAGCCAAWTGTGACCAGCTAGAGAAAGAGGAACTGTTATTCTTTAATTATGCATTAGTCTTCTGAGGGCTGGAAGCACATCTCGTGTCCCTGTACACCACCAGCAAAAGGATCCCTTTATCCCAACTGGACTCGTTTTTTAGRTATGAGAAAAAGACAAATACAGTGTGAATAATAGCAGCTGTATTCCCAAGCACAGACATCAGCATTACACAAAACCAGAGGTCTCTGCTCCTAATTAAAAAGCAAAGCCACCAAAACTCATTTAGTATGTGTGTTAATTACATGAGATTTTCGTAAGGAGGTATCATTATAATAGCAGCACACAAGTGCAGTACTACACACCAGGGACTGTCATTAGTGCCACTGAAGGAAGAATCACTGGGGACTTGTGTAATTGGACCAAGTCCAGCTGCCTGGGGCTGTGTGTTGGCAGGCAGATCCATCAGCTTGAATGCAGAGGTGTTTACCCTGACCCTCCCTCTCCTGCCACATGCAAACCAGCTGCCTGCATGATGCCTTCATTTAGGGTGGTGATTGACAGATAGTTTGAGGCCACAGAAATAGGCAAGATTGTCAAAGACTCTTTCTATCTTTTGATTGTTTTGCTCAGTAGAGAAGATTTATGCCCTCATTAATACATTCAGTGATGTGGTACCAGGGCATTTTTTGGTTAGTCTGAAGGATATAGTAAAGGCASATTGGAGCAGATAACTCCAGTCAGTCTYTCTTGAAAATTCTCCCTTCRAAACTCCCCAAAAGCAGCTAGAGCTGAGTCCAGCCTCACAATGATGTTAYTGTGCCTGAGTTGCTGCATGTCAGCTGAATGGTGACAGTGGTTCACATGTGTGCTCTTCACTCCTGACACCACAGAGGTAATTTGACATATTCTATAGTGGGCAAAGGCAGTTCCATTTCCCTCTCCAGTGCCACAGGTGAGCACATGCACACAGCCACCAGCAGCTGGTGACACTGAACACAGTAACTCAATCAAGTCAGTCAAAAATAACTTCTCTGGTCTGCAGAGACAGGTAGACAGGGAGGAATTCTCTTATTGACAGAGACCCAAGCACTGCACCATCATAACACCCACAGTAAAACCTCTGTGAGGAGCAGAAATGAAAACTCTACAGGAGTTCTGCCATTTGAAGTAATTATTCTCTTTCCAAAAACCAAACTCATAACTGTGATAGTCAGTGATTGACTGTCTTGCCTGAGTATTTTTTCCACTCTTCTCCAGAGCAGAGTTTTCCCTGCAGGGACCATTGTTTCATGTAAGCACAGGGACTAATGAGGCTGAGCAGCAGCAAAACAGCCCCTAAGAGCAGAAGGCAAATGGGGCTGCAGGGGGTGGCAGGATGGCTCTCCCTTGGCTGGTGCCATCTCCTGGAGGCTCCTGCTCCTTTCCAGCCCCACCAGTGCTACAATCCTGTGCCCACACCTCTGTGTGTTACAGACAACTGTCACAGTGCTGWGGGACTTCCTCAGTGACGGCTTTTGCTCCCCTGTTCTGTGAAAATTAACAAAGGAATAGCAGAGTCTGTGTGTGTGCCAGGTCCCAGCTCCTGAGCAGAGCAATTTCCACCTGCACTCTGCTCCTGGCAAGCAGCACAGTTTATGGTTCTTGCAGTGTTTGGCTAGGTACTGTACAGCCATGTGTGAGGAACACTCCAGCCTAAGAAAACACCAGCCACAATCCAAATAAAACCAGGGAAAGGTCTGTGGTGTGTAGCAGAACAGTAAGTTAGATGTCTATTTTCACTMTTCTAGAGGGCACACCAATGTGGCTTTTGTCGCTGGTGCTGCAGAGTTACACTTAAGGACCAAACAAGAGAGGAATACATTTCAGAATGTCATGTCTTAAATATAAAGGAATATAAAAAAGCTGTAGAAAAAGCAGGAGAGGAAGAGGCCAAAAGGATATCACTAAYAGCCTTATTAGCAGGGGAATCCAAATTGATGCAGCCAGATATTGTACCCTCTGAGGTCTCAAGATCAAAGGAGTGTGAACATAATGCAAAACATGTCTTATACGGAGTAAAACTGCATTTAGAAAAAAATACTTTTGATACTAAGATCTGATTGGACTCRAGAAGATGCTGCTGTAAGCACGAACAAATTAAGATGGAAAGTAATCAAAACACCAAGTTGAAATTTGGAGAAGATTTGAAACAGTTATATGAAGGAGAAAGCCTTAATGCTGAAAGAGCAGTGCAGTTAAAAGGAAGGAAGAAAACGCCTTCAACTGCCTGTAGGATGCATTTTACATTTCCACTTGCTCTCTTGTGATAAATTTTTGACACTTACCCACTGCTTCTTCTTGGTCTGGGAAATCAGTTGCTTGTGCTGACCTGCTAGTTTCTTAATTTCTTCTAAAAACTCTTCTTTGCACTTCTCCTTTACCTGCTTACACTTTCTGTCCATCTCCCCTTGTGCGTTGGCCACAGCTTTGTTCACAGCCTGCCTTTTCTCCTCCTCCATCTCYGTGCGCAGCTGCCAAAGACAGTCAGCAAAACAAGTCAAGGGACACCTCTTGGAGTTAAAAGTGTCTTAATTAAACCTCTACTCTTTAAATCTCTATTAGTGATGCAGGTGGGGGTCACCTAATCAGACATTTCTTCTATTTAGGAAATAAAAATTGCTCAATTAGAGAGATAACAAAAACAGATTTAATCAAAATAAAAATGTCACTGTATTTCTACTCTGCTAGGCATCTACAATAACAGCTGAATAAGTTCTATGTATATTTGCTCAATGATCATTTATAAATGTATTAATTTCTCTAWAAAAATATTTTGTTTTCTCCAAATCTACAACTGCATATAAATCTACAGCAAGTGCAYAATGGAAAATACAAAATAGAACATCCCTGAGTTCATTAGGAGGTATTTATTTATTTTAGTGTTCATTGTCAGTGAGGTTCCTTTGCCCTTGCTCAGGTATCTAAACATTTGGTGTCTTARTCCTACAGGATTAACACTTGAACTCCCTAGGTTCATTTCACAGTCCTTCATCCAGAAGGAAATTCATTTTATCTTAAGACAGGTACTTAAGAGAGGTCAGACAAATCATCCTCCAAATTGCCCTGCTCTCTCTAGCCAAAGGTGACCAGRTCAAGCTTAGACATTGAATTTTAAACAAGTTATTATTAAATAAGAAAATTCAAACAAATTTCAGTGACCTTGCTTGATCTTTAGGTCAGAAGATGGGCAAAAGAAGAATTATTTACGATTAGCAGTTAAACCATGACATTGTTTAGAATCACACTTAACAATRGAGAGAAAGGCTTTGGAAACAGATACTCATGGATGAATGAAACAATTAGTTTCAGTTTTGGATCACAAACTRATTTCACTGGACAAGAATCAAAAAAGCCAAGAGTTTTCTGTTTAAAGTAGGTTTGTTGGTATAGAAATGGTCTRAAAAAGCAATAATGGAGACTATTTTTATGTGGTCTCTTTGGAAAATGTTTTTTATTCATTTTGGTAAGAGGGGTTGTTACAAAAATAGAAAGAAGAAGAAATCCCCAAAATCTCCTCTCCTCACCCAGGGTAGGTGGTGTTCAACAAGTGTTACCTTTTCCACTGCCTCTCGCACGACTCTCTCAGTTTCTCTTTTGTGATCAGCTTTCATCCTGTCCTTGAAATCATTAAAGATTTTGGTGTATTTGTCATGGCACATGTTCTGACACACTCCATCATTACTGGTCTGGGTGCTCCGATGCAGCACTTTTGGAGAAGAGGCACTTAACTTCTTGGTCTGAGTTGAGACTGAAACTTTTTCAATGGGCTGAGGCATTGTGGGAATTTCCTGGCTTGAACTTACTGCTTCAGTTTCAGGTTCTGGCTCCTGCAGAGAAAGAACAAACTTGTAAATCAGGTATCAAAATAGAACAAGTCAACTTGTTCGCTTTTCAGTTCCCCCTGAAGAAAAAAATGTTATGTGAGTAATATCAGTGTAATTAATGTGAAAAGTGTCTGCTGAAGACCTGTAGTGCTAATGGGATGTGGGATCCCTGTGGAAAACCAACTTTAGAGTGGGCAGGCTCTTGGGTCAGGCTTTTCTGACTTCAGCCAGCCTCACCTCCCCAAAAGGATGAAAAAACCCAGAGGCTGTGCTGACTCCTCGGGATTGCTAGAGGTTTGCTAGAGRTATTTTTCCCCCACAATATTCTGCCTAAAGAGACTGTAGTTGCATGGCCAAGGCTTCTGAATTGTTTTGGCAAACTCTGGGCTTACTCTGACCCAACAGGCTGCCCTGGAGTCTGTGATATTCCACTGACTCCATAGAAGTGCTGCAAAGATTGATCAGAACTTCAAAGGTCCTTTGAAGATGAAAGGCTAATGAGAGCCTACGTCTTGCTTCCAATAATATGGAGCTAGACTTGATGACCACAGAGGCTCTGTATAATTACACAATTATCGAGAAAGAAGTCCCTGTTACTGTAGTGTACTGTGCTGAATTCAGCTGCCTGTGTTATTACAATGTAACACCAATTGCTCCTGCTCTTTGGAACAGATTGACTTTATACTCCTGGAAATGTTTACTGCTATTTGAAGTTTCTGAAGACATAAATAATTTTTTTAAATTAAAGTTAGATGTTTTAATGCTCATTTAGCAGTGTAGAGACAAAGCCTTGCTTAGGACTGGACTTTGTGCCTGTCTGTGTGATGAAGCATTGCTCACACCATTCAAAAGGCTGACTGTGTATTCCCTTTTGCAATCAATTACTCTCTGAGAGGTCACTGTGATTGACTTCTGGATCACCGATCAGAGCTAAGAAGGCAAATGTTAAGACATAAATATATGAAGCAAATTACAGCATTTGCTTGACAGAAAACACAGTAAGAATGGCAAGACATCCTCCTGCAATCTCCCTATCTTGCACTCAAACCAAGTTTGTGCCCCAGTGAGCAGAGAGCGTGTCACTGTCTCCATCCATGAGGCTGCCTCCTGCAGGATCAGGTACAATGGGGAGGCAGCTGCCCAGGAATGAGGAATGTCCTTGTCCCTGTTCCAGCCACCACAGAGAGCTCTGCTGCTACCGAGAGCTCTGCTGCTACAGAGGGTGCTGCGCATCCTCCTCTGCACGGGCATCCCGAGTCCCCTGGCAGGGAACACACACATATGTGCAAATGTTTCTCAGCGTTCTTCTCAGCTGGAAGGAGGCCAGGAAGGAGTCCTTGGCGGCTCGGGAAGAGATTTACGGCTCTCTCTCTAAGTGCCCCCTCGTGTACACGAGCAACAGCGCAGCCCTTGGCTCCCTGATCCCGCAAGCAGGATACGCAGGGAAGCCCCGCAGACAAAGTGGGTAAGGTAGCTCATAAACGTAATAGTCTCGATTGCACTGCCTAATTTCTGCTGTTTGTGGGCTTACTGATATCCTGAATTTGTTTTTAAARAAGAAATGTTGTAAGCTGGCTTGCTTTATTCATGATACAGAATATTCCTATGACGACAGACATTACTGGCATGTGGGAGGCGCAATTACACTYGTTAGCAGGGAGTACCAAGCTGTGGGGCTGGAACGTCCAAGGCTAATACTGTAACATCACTAAAAGGTGACTGAAATTGAAGGAGTGCCTATTAAATTTCAGAGTTTTTGTACTTTGCTATCTCTACAAACACAGTAATTGAGGTTACTCACTTCTTTCTTGAGTTCCATACTCTGGTTACGTCGTCCTTTCTTTGCTCGTGGTTCCTGAGTAACCTTCAGCTGTGAACATTAAGAAAAGCATGTTGAATCAACCCAAAACCCAGTAAATATTCAGTGGTTTTCATTGTAACATGACTGATGTGCCTTTTATTTGTGATTGTTTGCAATTATTTAGGGTATCAAATAGTAATGTTAATGGAATGTTCTTAAATGAGAAGTGCACACAATAAACTTTCTACTATCTAAATTATCACTGATGACTATGACTGCACAAAAGAACAAAATTAAAGAACAAGTTCTACCATTCAAAATGCACTTGCTAAAATACTCTTAATAATTCTTTTCTTCATGACATACACAAGTTCAAACACTTGTTTTCTGAGATATTCTGATATCAGTGACCCATACTTAGAAATCAGATCTTGTTGGATGCCAGAAAACAGCAGTGATTATAAAGAGATTCTAAGTATGTAAATATGGTAAAATCACCCAGACTAGATTATTACTGGAGGAGTGTGGAACTTAATGCTTTAGAATAAAAGTCAATCTCACAGTAGAAACAAAGATGAGATCTAAGTGGATGGTAATTATCTTACAGTGCTTGYAGAGAAGTTCTTATGCCTGCTTTTGAAGCATGGCTAGCACTACCTGGTCTTAGTAACAGGATATTGCAGACTACAGCAGAACAGTGAGTTTGATGGCTACTCCTGTGTTCCTGTATCTGGGAAACCAGTAAAACAGGTATAAGCATTAGCCAAGTCAAGGATGAATAGTTGGCATTGAAGAGAAAATATGTAAATGGACACTTCAGACCCTATGACTGGCACTTCTGAAAAAAAAAAAGGGAAAATACCAGTTCTTTTATTTGTGACCATTTTCCTGTTTTACCACAGGCTGTTGTATGACTGCACACACGACTTTAAATAAAGGGGCTACAAAGGGTTAGCTAAGTAAACCAGGCTAAAAAACTCTAAACCTACTTTGATAAGGAACAACCTCCCACCATAACATAGAGTTTTATAAACTTTTAAGTTTTTAATTCCAGACTGGGTGATAGACCAGTTTGACAAAAGGACAAAGGAAGAGGGTAAAAATATACAGATTTTTTAAAAAAAATACAGACTTAGAGCAAGGATAGGGGTTTTAAATGAAAAAAGATGTTGCCAGGGAAAGGGCTGCCAAAAATACAGAGAAGCATCCTACAAACTATGAAAATTTTACTGCCAAGTCACTAGTAGTGAATATGTAACACCCTCTTGAACAATGAATGTTTAGTAACGATCAGCTATGATAAAGGGAATTTCCATGTGGAAATGCAAAGMTTTAGATCTTGGCCATTTGTGCTCTTTGTTAAAACAATGTGTTTTKTCTTGTTTTGCAGAATTATTTTTAATTACTTTAATCAGTTGCTGGTCATATGGTCCTCAAGTGCAACGTTTGCACCTAACTTCAGTTGGACCTGCTGAAAATGTCATGGCTGGTGTTRCTTGTGGATCTGAAGGCAGAATAGAGCTCAAAGTGAACATACTCCAGCTGTGAAAAGGCTGAGCAGCCACAGGGCTGTCCCTTGACAGGGCTCCAAGAAGGCAGTGTTGCAGTCCATCTGATATCTGTGACATTTGACTTGAACATTCCTATTTAACTTTAGAAATCTTGATCTGTCTCATCAAGGTGCTGTACGTGACAAACACTTTGAAACTTCACAAAGGTCATCCAAGAAACTGAGGAAAAAGGAAAATCTAAATTCTTGCTATTACTGATAGCAAGATAGGGATATAAAGGGGAACAAGTGATAGGGAGAATAAATCTTTGAACCCGTTTGTCCTCACAAACCTGCAGACAGAGCACAAGGCTAATTAACAGCAYATTAAACAAAAACACATTGACTTGTACTCTTTAATGAATTGCCCCAATTSCTAATACTGCAGCAGCACTCACTTGCTCATTGCTAGTGGAAGAGATGCTGGACTCTGCCTCCTCTTCCCCTTTGTCCTCATTCTTTGATTTCCAGAATCTGCCCTCCCGGAGGAAGCGCTGGTGCAGCTCCAGCTCATCACAGGCCTTCTTCCAGCCCATGCTGCGCTTCACGTGCAGCCGGTGGATGTTCACTGTGATGTCTTGGATGTTTTCAGAGGGGATCCAGGCCCTTTTGAATACACAGAACAGGCAGTTCAGAAACATGAAATACAGGTGAAGGATCTCAACCTGAGAAACTGACTTCAAAAGTAGTTTTTCACAATGGCTGATCACTGACAATTCCTTTTTAATATTTTTTTTTAACTCAATGCATTTGAAAAAAAATGGACGGCATGCTGTTAGACATTTTTGTTATTATAAATACTTGTTAGCTGTTGGTGCTATGGCTTAAAGTCTCTCTCATTTTTGATGAGCCACAAACCTTCCCAAGCACCKTCTCTTATCTGTTCTCTTGTTAAATGCCCTGACCCAGACACAGAAACATTTTTTTACYGGAGGTTCATATGCTAATCTAATTTAGTTCTTGACCTCTTTCCTAAAACTGTCAAGGAATGCATCAACTCCTCACCTTGAATAGAGACATTTTGTGTCCAGGGCCCCTGTCTATCAGGACTGAACTTCCATGGGGATTGTCATGCTTGTTTGGACTGAATTCATGCCAGTGACATGGTTCCAAAGTTACTTTGTCCACTTAAATATGTTCAGAGAGTCCTCAGAGAGTTAGATAGGCAGGTCTTGACATTTTGAGAGGTTATACCAAGCACCAGGCARCACTGGACATTGGATACAGAGTCACTGCCATACACATCTGCCTAATAGATTAAATACTCAAATAATGACATGTTTGTGAAAAGATTCTTGACTCTTGCAATATAAGTTTAATTTGAGTAAAGACAAAGAAACAATACCAATTTACACCAACCAGAAGTTGGGCCTTTTGTYCAAGCCCAGCACAGTAACTAAGCAATGGCACTGCAGTTAAAAATCCTTTGCCTTTTGTACCAGCACACATTTAAGAAGTGGCAAGCACCTCATCCCACAGGTGCCAGGTTCCTTTATTAAGTAATTTTAAACTGTGCAAACTTAAAGCCAAAGATAACTAATGAAATAAACTGCATGCATGAACAGATTCAAGTAAAAACATTCTGTGACTGAGGCACCAGTAAAGATCTTTATAACTCACTTTATAACTATTAGAAARTCTTGGTAGATCATATACAAAGTGAAAAGGTGTTATTTATTGTGCAAGTTACATGAAAGCAATTTGAATAAACAGTTACTAAAACACTGTTACTGAATTGTCTAGGTCCTTTTGGGATGCACCAAAATATACCATCTCCCAACAACCATGAATTACTTCAGAAATGTCTCTTCTCCTCACATTATAGGCATAAAATTAAACAGTAAAATAATCCAAACCAGTACATTCACTGTCACACTGCTACAAAATTCCCAAATGCYGAACAACCAGCTGGAGAGAGAACCAAAAGCTGATCTCTAAGAGACAAGTTTCCAATGTAAAGAGGGATTCTCTGAAATTGCARACTGGCTCCCAGCAGGAGGCCTGTCAATGTTCTAGCAGTGAGACACAAACATTTGTGATATATATCATGGTACTAAGCCACAAAATTGTAGTGCCTCAGCTCAAATGAGAAATTGCCTGAAGTCAATACTGCTGGTAGAAGGAGTACATTTCTGTCCCATTTTCACCTTGGCCTGGATTAGGACACTGCTRCACATTTGAAGAAACAGCTTAAGTTCACTTACTGTCTTTAATTAAAATGGCATTAAAGAACATCCTTCTGGCAACTGTGGAAAGAGAACCTCTGAGCCACTGAATTTGGACACTTCAGATGTGTTAGACTGAAATTTAGATTTTCTGAAACAATTATGGCAAAGTATTCAGTATTTCTAATGCTGGCAACAAGCTGAGCCAGGATTTACAACATGACAGATGAGATAAATTCTTTTAATATTGTTTGTAAAAAGCAGCACATGGAATTAATAAATTACCTTTGGTGGTGATGGCCAAAAAAGCGAACATCAACTTGATTGTCCTCTTTCTGCATGACTTTGGCTGGCCAAAACCCAAAGCCTTTCATTTTGGCCCAAACCAACTCATGATTAGGTATCTAGAAAAAGAAGTTGGATTTATTAGTGGATATGAAATATATTGCTATCTCCCACAAATATTCTGCTGTAACACTATGCAAGTACCTTAAGAGTTTGGTTACTGTTTGTGTCTAGTGCTATTTTCACTTTTATCTTCTTRCATTTCCTTGTTAGATAGATTGCTTGGATCCACTTAAAAAAAMCCCTAAAACTGCAAAGTCTGAAAAGGGTATAACTGTCTATTGAAAACAGAGATCCTAAGCAGCCTAAAAATTAACTTCTCTTTCTAGCTTCATTCAGGAGCAAAGTTTTAGTTCTGTAAGCTCCTTATTTTCTTGTGAAACTGTTGTAACTGGCTGATACCCAAGGTTTATAACCTACATTGTTACAGCTTTGAACTTCAATCAACACTTCACTTGTGTAAAATATCCAGGCTTACAGAGTCTTAACCATGCTTTTGAAACAAGCCCTGTGAAATGGAATATTCAATGYATTAATGACACCAAAACTGCAGGCTTTCATACAGAAAAGCAAACAAATAAAAATCTGTGTCAGCAACATACACAAGGATAGCAGAACCAATTGTCAGGTCGTGCATTTGACAAATAGAAACAGTTCTTGCAAAGCTGCAGTTCATCCAGCTGAAAAACAAACAAAAAAAAAAGGTAAATAAGCAAAAAAAATCCTATTTATGTGATTTCAGTAGCATCCTTCTCCCTTAGGTAGTAAAATTTTTCAGCCCTGCTTGCTAATTTGGTGGAGTTACTTCTGTCCATGCAAACTAAAGGTGTGAAACTGAGGTGGGCTGTGAGAGGCTGAAAGATAACCTGAAGAAACATTATTCATGTTTCAGAAAAGCCAGGCAGAGGGAGAAGACTAGCTGACATATTAATGATCTATTATAGATGAAATGCAAAGAACAGTTCTTAAAACTCATCAAATATTTAAAGTACATTGTGAAAGAAGTAATTCAACTGTTCAAAAGGAGAAAGTGTGCCAGCTCCTCCATTGTATTTTTTGGTCTCCCCTGAATATGGAGAATGATGACAATTTTTTTTTAATGACAATTAGAGAATTTAGTAGGAATCTCACCTCAGATTCAATTTATATTAATAAGGACAATTATTTCTAGTCCAAATTTGTATTGCTTGATTATTTTCAAAATTAAAATTTGAATACTAGCATTTTTAAAATTATCACCTAGTTGCAAAAAAAAACAAAACAAAAAACCAACAAAACCCTAACAACAAAACTCAACCAACAACAAAAACCTAAAGAAAAAGTAAAAGGAATTTTGAATCAGCTACTAGACTGTTTGGAGGAAATTTATAATTCAATTTCACACACTTTTTATTTTGTAATATGAAGAATAATTTCTTAGGTTTTGAAATGAAAATGAAGTAACTTGGTTGTATCTTGGTTACTTGGTAGTACTTACTTCATGGCAGGTGTCTTTGTAGAGCATCCTTGCTATATCAGCTTGTTCACTGTCCGCTGAAAATTAAAAATAGATGGTATAAACAATCACAGTATGATCACAGTGCTCACAAAGAYTTGCAGCTGTGACATTCATGCTATAATTGTCATGCTTAAGAAGAAAAAATACAATTTAATCACTTGGACAGCCCTTTCATTTAAAATTTTCTAACAATCAGTTCAGTATTTGTTTTCTGTGTCATATTTGTGTGCCACAATACTGCTTTTACACTGAACAATGCAAGTACACATCTGAGGAGGAGCAGCAGCAGGGAGACACAGTTGCTCTTAATATGGGTTCAGTTCCTTTCTCTGCTTGTGTCTTAATGGCACACTGCAGTTGTCCCAGAACATCTCCTCTCTGCTCTGTGCCCTGAGTGATGCTTCACAGACTGTTGATCACTGAGTCTCCCTTTAACCCCTGTATTCCTCTCTTGGCATATTCACATCTCTSCCCACCAGCCCCAGTGTGAATCCCCCGGGGCTGCATTCCCTGGTGCCACCCTCCTCCCAGTGCCCCTGATGGGGCCACGTCTGCAGGGAACAACCACATCCTTCCTGAGATGGTGGCTCTGGAACCAGCACCTGGCTACAGCTTCTGGACTGGTGCTGGTAGTTTTTTATTTCAAATCAGTCACTCATTACCTTCCCAGTGCCTGGCAGCTTCTCTGATGGCTGTACCTCCACACTGCACCAGCAGCACACTCCTGGTGTGGATGTAGCTACACTTGCTGTCACAATATGCCAGATATTGCCCAAAAGTAAAAGAAATATGTCCACAGTACGTTTCTGCTGACACAGCACAGAAAACCCTACTCTACCCTAGGAAAACATATGTAAATTGGCAAAAATCTGCAGTATAGACTGACTTAGGACTTTGCTGAAGAAGAAGCAGGATGGAAAAGTGTAATTGTCACTAAGAGGTTTATCCAGGGAGGATGAAAATAGTTTCTGTAGTAGGTGGGCCATAAAATACCCTAAAAAGTCCTCATGCACTTTGATTTTTAAGGGCTTTCAAATTACCTCATTTACACTTAGGACTACTTAACACCAAATTCATCCCGGACTTTTGAGTTTCCTACAAATAAAGACAAATCAAACAAGGCAAGCAGTAAATGTAGTATTTTACCTCCATAGAAAATCACTGTGTTGTGTAGAAGCAGCTGAGCATCTGCTTTGAACTCCTCATAACTCCTGTACTTTCCTTCATTTACTTTCTACACAAAAGAAAACACAAGGCTGTGAGAAAACTCTTCAAAGTGCTCTACCTGCTTTATGCAGAGAAGCTTTCACAGGASTCTGCATTATGCAACACAGATCAGACACTGCTTTTCCTGCATACAAAAGGAGTACTTACAACTCTTTRACATGGTTTGTTAGTACCTGAGCTTTGGCTGCCCTCTATGCAATGCCCAGAAGTAAAATAGATCCTTTAATACTTGACCAAGTTTAWAAAAGATTTTCCTGGTTGTAAGAAGGTGAAGCTGCAGTAGCTGCAGAATAAGGTGTGGCCCAGAACAYTTGTTCAAACTGAAATATGTTCCCTGAGGTGAACATTTTGTACCTTAAAATATCAGCTAGTTTCAAATCARTGTTGACTGCCTTTCAGGATTGAGCTTCCAGGATCTTCACTTGATAGTCTGTGTTATCTGATGAAAGCTGATTGTCCCATAAAAAATGCCTACATGGAGCCATGCAATTCATTTCCTTAGTGTGGCTTTGTCCAATGGGGAATGCAGCATTTTCAGTTGGGCTCTCTCAAGAACATCTATGACAATTCCAATCATCAAACAAAATAACATCAGCTTGTAGAATGCTGTCAGAGCCAAAAGACCTTCTATGGAAGCAGGAGAAGTTGACAGAGTGAAAGGAAGGCCTGGCCTATTTTCAGGCTCAACCAGTGTTGCCAGCACTTCTAGAAAGCAGCAGTGCTGGTCTCCAAAACTGTCAGTGAAGCTGTTGTTTATTTGTGCATTTTAATAATAAAACAAAGGCTCTTCACATCTGTACTTGTAAAGGGCAAGATATACCACAGCACTGCCTACAATCCAGTTGCAGGAATGAATAAAGATGAATATACTGTTTATTATGGTCATGTGCAGTTGATTTATATGAGTCATGATCAGACCTTTGGCTCAGAAAATAGGGACAATATATTTATTAGTACTTTATTTTTGGAACAATTAATGCAAAACAGATGTTTTGGGTGAGTCTGGTTTTTCATGATCAACAAAGTGATTGGTTCTCTATGAATCATTCAGATGTTTATAAAGCTGACACCCACACAAGGGCAAAATGACTGAAATCAGAATATGGCCAAAAACATTGGGCCAGAGAAGCACACACAGGCACTTGAGTCTATACTCATTGATTTAGCTAAACAGTAATTTCYCTGAAGATTTTAGCTACCTGCATATGCTAGTGTAACTTTAGTACAAAAGGAATTGAGGATACTCTTTGTCTGAAAACCACTGAAATGGTTTTACTCAATTACCTATTTATGAGGAAAAGTTTGACATTTTAAGCTTCCATACCTAATGCTGGCTACAATACTGAAATACTGATCATAAAGAGAATTAAACAGGATTAGGCCTTTTTAAACTTTCMCTATTAAAAGACACCAAAACCAGTGTGGAAGTTAGAAAGCAAGTCAGTCTACCTCTTGTATGGTAGGAACATCAACAGCTGAGTGCACCAGCCTTCGATACATTGGGTGTTTGTTGTCCTTCCCTTTCTTGTTTAGATCTATAGCCTGAAAGGACCACGAGACAGCATTTGTTATTTCATTTAGAATCTGCTTAAAACACATAAAAGAGGATTAGAAAATGCAATAGTTTGGAATATTTCAGGTGGGGACTACACAAGTGCAAACTGGGGACCCACAACCCATGAGACTGGGTGTGTCTCAAACCCAAAAAGTTCCATGTCAGAGGAGCCACAGGCCCGTGGCTCCTGGTGAGACTGATCCAAACCTCAGGGCCTGCTAAGTGTATGTGAAAACACACATAGTGCTTGTGACAGGAGAAATAAAATCCAYCCTCTTGTAGCCCTCCTTCCTGCACAGTCACAGAGGGGCACCCACAATGATCCTGTGCAGTGCAGCAGGGACTGAGCAAAGCTCCCAGCCCAGACTCACCCGCTCCTTCATCCGGGACACGATGAACCGCAGGTATGTGCTCATCTCTTGCTTACTTGTGTTTTTCTTCTTGATACTCTGCCAAAGAAAAACAGCATCATATCAGTATTTTAAACTTGACTTCAAAATCCAGCCAATAAACATTTCCTCTGCATTAACACTTGGTTTGAAAAGGTAACTTTGAATCACATAAAACACTATTTCTTAGGGAAAATCTTTTCTGAGAAATTAGTAACACTAACACGCCACTACCACCATATCTGTTACTTTGAATTATGTCTGGGCTGAGAACTTCAGCTRCAGAAAAATTGCAAGTTTTATTTCCACTTGTATCCATAATAGTTTGTCAAAACCTCTCATAAAAAAGTGTCTAATTAGAATAAAGCAACGAAGAAAGTAATTTTAGGGAGCAGCTGAAAATTTATTTAATGGTCCTTTTATTAGCAAGGCATTAATAATTTTAGTAAAATAAGAAATAATTTAAAAAATAATATCCTGTACCATCTACAAATTATGTGCTGACTAAGCAAAATGACACCATCTGGGAGGAAGACAAATTGGGTCTAGCCAGTAGAAACTCAGAGCACTTTYTACTGCTCAAGAAACAGCAGGCTGGGAGCTTTGTGGCTCTTCCTTAATAAAATTTAATCCAGATTCCAGACCATAGATCACTACTTTTTAGCAGTTCAGGGTCCAGAGTTTTTCCCTCTCATTTTAGACTATTATAGAGACTTACCCCACCCTTCAAAGTRTAAACAGGCTAGTGAGAACCCTGCATACCAAAAATGTGCTGCTAGAGAGAAGKTGTCTCTGAAAATGCCTAACGTGCTCTTACAAAGCAGCCTTTCCAATCCCTGTGCACAGCTGTGCAGAGCTACAACAGCTGCCTGCAAAGTGCTACCTCCTCCCTGACTTTACCTCCAGTAGCTTTCCCAAACAAAAGCACAGTGAAACAACAGCATGGGTTCCAAGTCTGTTATCCTGAAGTGTTCCTAACTGCTCACATCTCCTGGAAAGCATTCACTCCTCCTCACACCTTGAGCACTGACTGCCAGGCTGAGCTCTCCCCTTCTCATGCCTCACTTCACCACTTGTGTGCAAACTGTGTGCACCAAACTGGCTCAGTTACACCTGCATCCTCAAAATCTGATGGTCTTTAGCAAGATCCACATAATTGTGCAGATGATGGTTGCTTAGCAAACACCAGAAAAAATGAATCCATGTTCTAATATGTAAATAAAGGAGGCTTAAAAATTGTCTGTCACTAGAAGTGTGCTATTTTTCATTGAATTACTTCTATATGACTCTGGACATAGGGCTCACAGACATTGAGTACAGAGCACCTGCTTTAACGAATTTACTTGGCAAGAATAAAATTACACATTAGCACAAAAAAGCTGGTAGGATTTGATTGTGTCTCCCCTGTTTAAATTCATCCTTCAGGACACTGAGGACACTGAAAACTACAGGCTGTTCCCCCGTGCTACAGCAAACTTACAACCTATACATCTCAGGATTGTACTTACTACCTTTCTTGAAACAAAACTGTACACAGCACTACCTGCAAGGCTGCTCATTAGATTGCTTAACAGCAATTAGAATCATTACAAACTGTGCTGAAATACCAGCTCAGTCACCACCCTACCCAGACCCTGCATGGTGCATAACAACACTACAGCTTCCTCCTGACTGGGAAAAACTCTTGTGGGAAGGGCCCACCCCAGGTATTTCTAAACCTACAGTTCCTTTAAGCATTATTTTCATAATATTAATGGTTGCCTGGCCTTCCTTCCAAACTGTGGACTGACATAGAATTTATCCTGCCCTATATATCTGAATCACATTCTGTATATTCATGTTTCACTCTGACTACCAGGAGAAACGTGCATTCTGCTGGAATTCAAATCACCTACTCAGTTTCTCATAAACCAACATTGCCACTGCAAATGAAAACCCAAATGTGCATTAAATTATCTGCATTATGAAACACTGCTGTCATTTTGTCATTTCAGGCACTGGAGTGCTGTGTGCTTGCTAATGACACAGCATTTTAAAAGACTGAAACTTATAYGGACACAATAAAACTCACATGCACTGACTAGTCCTACACCTCTTTTTCTGACATGGCTCTGGAATTTATCATCCTTTGAAAGCATTTCAGAATTCATGTGAACCATTTTTCATGCCCTGCTGGGYAAGACAGTTTGAAAGAGACTGTTGAGATGGATGGTTTACAGTCTTATCCTTGAGATCATAAGAAAAGATAGATAGCTGGCTTTGTATGGTTATTGATGTCAGCAATTAATATCATCTTAAGCACCAATGAAAATGATATAATTAACTWGCCAATTCTGGCAAACTTTTAATTTTTCCACTTTTCCTTCAATTCCTTACACTGATTTATTTTAAGAAAAACTTGATCTCCATGTTCCTCTACTAAATTTTGAAAGGTAATAAATTTAGGGAATTGGAGCCTATGAGCCAGCAAAATGTCTTTTTATGGCAAGGTTGCTCACCCTTTGTAGAAAGCCAGTTACATTTCAAGCATTACCTTCACTTTTCAACAATAATTAGCCATTTAGGAGGTAGCATTCACACATTCTTTGGAAGTTATAATGGAAAATGTGTAAGTTTTTAATAAAAAAAACCTTCCTTTGTATTTTGAAGACTTGTAGTGTTCTAAGAGTCATCTTGCTCTAGAGCCACTTAGAGCAAGAAAATAGAAAATACTAGATGGGGACTATGATTTGCATAAAATCTATTCCTATTGCTCTGACACAAGATAATATACCCACTTTCAGGTCCCCTTTATAGGCAGAGTGATATAGAAGCAAATATAAATGAAAATTAGGTGTTCTAATTTCCTACTTTCAGGAAACAAAAACAATGAGAGTGGCAAGATCCACTTTCTTTGCCCTGTCAGATCTACTAAAATACTCTACTGGAAACCTTGTTCAAGTTTGTTTCAAGGAGCCTGCTGAGATTCAATCCAGCCCCCAAAATGTCAGGATCCATATCCTTTTACATAGCCTTCTTGTGGGATAAATTATCTTAATACGGGACTGTACCAGGTCTGGCTGGGATGAAATGAATTGTCTTCACAGCAGCTCGTGTGGTGGTGTGGTTTAGATTTGTGACCAAAACAGTGATGGTAACACCTGGATGTTCCAGCTCCTGCTGAGCAGTGCTTGCACAGGGTAAAGGCCTTGGCAGTTTCTCACTCTGCCCCACAGTGAATAGTTTGGGGAGTGCCCAAGAGGCTGGGAGAAGACCCAACAAGGCAGATGAGCTGCACTAACCAAAGAGTGTTCCATGCCCTGGAACCTCATGCTCAGCCATAGAAAGGAAGAGGAAGGAGCCTAAGGGGAATTTGGCCATCCTTAACTCAGGCACTGTCTGGGCATTGATTTGTCCATGGGGGTGGGGAGTGACTGCCCTGGCACCATCTTTGTTTTGTTTCCTTTCTCAGCTGGGAGTTGAGGGGACATGGGAGTGCAGCCCTGTGGTGCTTGGCTGCCTGCTGGGGTTCACCTGCAGCATGGACAATTCCTGAGGCACACCCCTGCTTTAGAGAGAGCTGCAAACCTCCTGCTCTGAATCAAGGGAAACTGAAAAACTTGGTCAGGTCTGTGTGTTTAGACAGGGGATGAAGGAGTGAAGTAATAACCTTCCCAACAGCAATCCTCATGTAGAAGATTAATGAGATTTGGTAGGTAAAAGGCCAAGCCTGCAGCCTAACTCTTTTCTTGTGGGTGCAGGAAATATCTTCTATGAGCCCTATTCTCTGCAGCACATCTGTTTCCTAGAAGCTGGAACCTGAAGGTTACATTGCTCTTTATTTTCAATATTCCAGATTAATTATACTGCCTAGCTGTTCAAGAGGGTAGCAATATATTGCTACTGTGCAGGTGTGACTTATTTAGCAATTCTGACATGCTCATAGTGCAGGGCTTCACTGCAAGGYTTTACAAACCACATGAGGCTGGAGAAGCCAGGGGCACTTCCCAGAAACACTCCATCCTGCAGCAGCACCAGGGATGATGGAAGTGACAAASCTCTGCACCCTATGAGTTAGCTCTCAACTCCCAGGGTGGCAGTGGCCACTGTGCTGCAGTTGCTGCAATCTTTCATTTGAAGAGAAAAAAAAATAGGAAAACTCTAAGAAATGCAAGGTGTCAGTGCCAGCATTCTGTCCAGCTATAGGCATTTAAATTACAYTTGCACTGTTTAAAGAGGTTTCCATTTCCCTGTAATCTCCCATTAATGAATATTTTTCCCTTCCTCTCTCACCTGTCCTGTGTATACACACATCAAAGAGCTGCATTCAGTTCAGTGATGGATTATGTGAAGGCTGCTCAATGACAGATACATGTTTCTAAGGCCTCAGTTGCATTTTCAGAAGCAATTCAGGTTTCCAGGGGTCTATTTGCAGAGTGGAACTATGAGCATGAGTCTAACATACACTCACCACTGCTCTTTAGAAACTTCTTGCCTTACACACTGGCCCTTGGACTTTTTTAGGGCTTAAATTGCCAGAGGAATTTGGTGTTACATATGGAAAGCTTTACTGCTCTGCTGCCCTCTCAAACTTTCAACCCTCAGGTCCTCAGGTTTCCTGTACCATTAAGAAAGGTATGCAGGCACATKGAATGGGTCTCAGAGCAACCAATGCACTGTGTGCCCTAAGCATCACGCAGAAAACTTCTGCAGGAGCAAAAGATGCCCTGAGATTTGCCTCTTTCCTGATCAGATGCAGTAAAATTAGACTTTTTAAAGCATCAGGGGCTTTTGGAAATGTTACAGCTGAATCCACAAATTGATTTCTACATGTATGGTGCATTAAGCACCTTCTGAATATGAAGCATCATATGAATTAAATATGCTTTTATCTGCACAAAGAAGGTGGCAGGAGGCTCTAAGTGGAGCTTACCCAGTTTTCCCACTGCTGTGGACAAATYCCTTTATGCTTTACTCAGTATGTGCTATGCAGTGCCCAGTTCTGTCAGCTCCCTGATTTACTCCAGGGTGCATGGCAGGGACTGGGGAGGACCAACACCCCACAGGTGTGGGCTCTGTGCTGCTAGAACTGGTCCTTTGCCCCCCAACCCATGACTATTATTTGTGTSATCACACCAAATACTGTTTCAGGAATATGTTTCCCCATCCAGGTCTCAAACTCTTACCCTAACACTATGAAATAAATGAATAAAGCCAGATTCTTTCCTCCCTCCTTGTATTTGACATTCACCACCTTGACTGACAGCTGGTACCTGAATCTCCCTGATCTAAGCACTTGAAAAACTTCACTTAAGTAACCTCCATCTTCCTGTGCTTCTAACTTTCCACTGCTTGTCATTCTCACTTGTCAAATTTTGTCTGAAGTTGACTGTGAACTGCATAATGGTTTATTTTTATGWACCCTAGGAAATGCTCAGTACAGCACCAGCACTCAGAGAAAGCCTATCTATAGAATACTTCCCAGCACAGTATTTAATRTCTTAATCTCTACAGGTTACTTTGGTCTCCTATGCATAAACCCCAGGAATATTGGAGTGCCCACTAGGATAGGTAAATTGGCTATAAGTCCTTGCAAAGAACATGCATGGAACACCAATCTCTCATCAGATGATTGTAAAAAAATTTAATAGTCAAGTGAAACCACATGACTAATTCTTTCCTTCTGTTTCATGAATCAAAATTATTTCTCTGTGACAAATGATRTATCAAAATGCTTAATTTTGCTTTCTTATATTTTTTTTTAATTTGGATTTTTAGACAAGAAATAATAATAGTGAGTTACACCAACATGATCAAAATTCTCCTATTCATAATTTYGTATATATCTATTCCCCCTCCAAAAAATGAGTATTTTGGCAGTAGTTTTTGTAGTCTTTAGGTACTAAATTAACAGCTGAAGAAAATTAATTCCCTTGTTTTATATAACTGAAGAGAAGCAATAAATGTACAAGTTTCCTACATCTTTCAGAGACAGAGGTGACTAACCCTGTCTGGAATGGACCATTCCAGTAGTGAAAAATGTAATCTCTAAGCTCATTCAATATTAAGTTTTTCTCTTGTGACTTGTCTACCAGGAATTTTGCTGATAATGCCAATTTATTTCACTTAAGACAGTGATAAGTCAACAGTCAGGGAAGAATTTCAATCAGTGCAATGTGGTTTGAATTGAACTTTGTTTGACTTTTGACTCCTGCTGAGAGTTATATAGGGTACAAAAATACTCAGAGTGGTACCACCAATTTAAAAAAAGAAATAAATGAGGAACTGGACATTGTTGTTTATGGATGCCATGGAGAAAAACCACGAGCAGGCAAACAGAGTTCAGAACAAGGTTTGAAAGGGATTGTTATAAATTATATGGGAAGAAAATATTTTTTTAAGCTATGAACAAATCTTTAGTAATGGCCTTTAAAAAATATTTCTGAGTAGCCAAGTGTGCAAGATAAAAACTRCACTGGTTGATCAAACTAATACAACCAGCAATTGTGAAATGAAAAATCCAAAGGCTTGCTGACCTTGGCAGCATTACAGAAGCAATCTTTACATAAGAATGAAGTGTTCTTAGATTATTTCTCCCAATATATTATGTTTTAAACATACTTTTACTTCACCTTTGTAAAGAGCTTTGAAATCTCCAAGTGAGAAGTGCATGTCCAGTTATGGAATTAAAYATGAAAATATATGTATCCCTTTGTCCCAGCTATCATTTTTCTTTAAGATACTTATTTACTGCTGATAACACAGTGCCCTTATGCAAGATGGTTAAACTCTGTTATGCCCTCTGGACATCAGCCAGGGCTCTCTCCACATTATTAGTTTTTTGAATATAGGCCACTTTCTTGCTTTTAAAATGAAATTAGAGCAGTCATTTCCTAGGAGGGTGGGGAGAAAGGAGCAGAATACTGAAGGATGACTACTGACACAAGGATGCTGACTCCTACACTTACAGGGACTGTGCCAGCCTCCTTAGTCCAGGTTTGCAGAATTAGGGCTTGAAGCTATTTCAATTAATGCCAAGAAAAATAGGAGCTGCTGGCACAGGGGGAGAAAGGATGCCATGGCATTCACAGTGRCAATATCCACAAAAATAGGCTGATCATCACCTGAGGCCCTAAGCAAGCCAAAGGCCTCTTGGGCACAAAGCATTTAAGAGCCCCCAAAACCTCTCCTTAACATTTGTATAAAGGAACAAATGCAGAAAGATAGGCAGAGAGCACATGGCTCAAGTTKCACAGGATTTTCCTTTTTAAGGTAAACATTTATTTAATATCATTGCCATAAAGGACTTCAAGCCTTCATGATGAAAGTCAAACTGTTCTCAAAGCTGATGTATCAGAGCATATTTCCAGCAATGATTCAGCATTTCCACTCTGAGGACATCCATGGTACAAGAYAGATGTTATGAAACCACCTCATACACAAGGTGGCATAAGCCATCCACAGTCTCTACCTTGCACAGGCATCATTTAAAATTCCTGGCAAACTATAGTGAATACTGGATGCAGTTTACCTAATTTTAACTATTTATAGGAATAATCAATACTTCTAATAAGACCCAACAATTATTAAAGAGATTTATTTAAAAATCTGAAAGTAAATCATCTACATATGGTCATAATTTTTGTTTCTAACAGAGGGACTATTGAGTAGCTAAATTAAATGCTAGCAATTCAATATGGAGAGATACAGTGAATGTGTTTATTCTGAACAGTTTTTTCCCTGCCACTACTTCCTTTTCATTACTTTCAGCTTCCTTGAGGTAGCYCTGATTTTCTTACTATTTCCCTAAACCCTGAGAGCTCCCTGAGAGCAATCTGCTCTCCTGAGAGCAATCTGAGGCAGCAACAACAGGTTTTGTGGAACTCACTCTAAGGTAACAGCCGTCAAAAAGTGCTGTTTTGAAACAAAACACTCCATGTGTTTCAACAACTGCTTCCCCATCCCACAAAGTGCCTGAAACCTTACATTCCTTGCAGCACAGATCATCCTAAGGTCACTCTGCTGCTCTACAGCTAATCCAAGCTTTTAGCAAAGGAAGTGCCTCTCTCTCCAGCAATCCCAGGCAGAGTGGAAGTGGCAGTTTTATGCCTTTCTGTAGCAACAATTTTATCTAAAACATTCATGTGCATTATTCCTTCCACAGGAAGGGAGCCTAGCTCTCTAGGAAGCCTAGTGAAGTGTTCCATTTGGGGAGGTGACACAGAGATGACAACAGCAACAGGTATCATCCTGACCAGAATGTTTCATCTTCTAATGACATGTAGACAACATATCTGCCCATTCTTGGAAAGTATATAAAAAATGCTTTTTGCTGTCTTCCTGCCACACTCATCAGAATAGCATTTTTAARGAAAAAGCAACATAGATACGGATGCCATGAGTGAAATCCAGATTGCCCTTTTTGCACCAATAGAATCCACATCAGTAAACAAAAAGTAGGATTTAACTCCATATTTTTGATACTAGCCTCATCAGTAACATGATTGTGGCTTTATAACATAAATACCATTCCAATAAAATATTAAGAATGCAAGTCATCAAAATACAAAAATGATTCATTAAAACAACATTAAGTAAAACCAGTAGCATCTTATACAGCAATTTGTTTACTCTTGTTGAAGGTTCCCACACTTTACTGCACTCAGGTGCACGCTCTGGCACAGGGTACTATGCAAGTAAAACTTGCTGGAGTCTTCAAAAATGGCCATCTGCTACATGCACCACAGTTTGGTACCTCTGTACAGATGCTCTAGGTATGTCCCATCATTTCAACATTCAGTTCTTTACCCAATAACCTGGCCAGACCATCTGGACACCTTCATAAATCTATTAATGAATATCAATCCTCTAATCAGCACATGAAATCTCATAGGTACTCACCCTGCAAACTGGGCACTGCCAGTGACTACTGCTGTCTCTAAGCCTGAACTCATCAGACAAACACTTGGAATGATACACACGAAAACACAGGTCACATATCAACACCTCTCCAGGCAAATGGCATTCAAAACAATACCAGTCATGATTTTCTGTTTCCCAGTCCTACAAAAAATACAAAATATTTTGGTATGACATTCTGTCAAAATCTGCAGGAACTAAGAACAAAATTGATATGTCTTGAAATCCAGCAGCAATTAGACATTATAAACATTTTAAAGAAGTGTATAATGTTTAAAAAACAGGGGAAAACCTACGTGCTTAAAGATCTTCATCAATTTAATACACACTAACTCCAATAGAATATGAATGCCAAGTTTTAATTTTTTCAATTGTCTGATTAGTTACAATTTCAAATATGAGCTCTGTCCACAATGAAAAGTGGGTTTGTTTTCTATCTTTGTGTAAAACATTTGTTGACCTCTCTGTATTAGATTGCAAACAAAAGTTTGTGCACCTCAACAGACCATACCTATTTTCTTGGACTATTTCCCTTAGTTTGATTGTTACAATAAATTTTCAGCTGTAATTTTCTGAAGGGCGGTCCCTTCCAGTCTTTACTCTCTTAAAACTGACAACTTTTCAGCATCAAAGTGTTGAGTTACAAGAAATAAATGAAATCATGAACCAATTACTGCAAGAAATGTTTCTGCTAAGCAATCCCAATGCAATTCAAAACATATAAAATGTTTCACTTGCCGTGCTCAATAGCACCAGGCTCATTCCTGAAATGTTCTGCAGTAGACAAAGGATATGGTTCTGCTGATGCACAGGTGTCTTTAATATACTCTTCCTTGAAAATTCACCCCCAACGGCCAAATTCTGACCTTTGAAACATGTGCACAAGCTTTGCTGAAATAAGTGAGAGCAGCATGCATATAATTTGGAGGCAGAATTTTGCTCTAGGAGTCTATAGTTCTAAAACCAAGCAGAATTGCCAGTGGCCACTGTTAAACGTTTATGTTTGTTATCTGAAATGCCACAGTTTTCTCTACACTTAGCAGACAAAATAGCTGTCATATCTCAGATAAAACTCCCAATGCCTTTTCATGTCAAATGTCACTTTTCAATGGGTTCAGATCTCTGAAAAAAACTACTCCTATTCTTCAGTAAATTATCTTGAAAAGAATCTGATCAAGCTATTTTTAATGTCATGTTGTACAGGTGGAGTTAGCAATTCCCAGAGCTGGCATTTGTCTGATTTTCATTAYGCTGTGCCTGGGCAGTGCAGTCCTTGTGTGCAAGGTCTTCTCCAGCGTGAGAAGTGCCATGCTCAGGTTGCCCTTCCAGTCCCTTGTGCTGTGCACAGACCTCATCTGACCAGAGCCCCCAGGAACACAAGAGRTTTGGGACAGCCCCAACCCAGACTGCCTGCACTAAAGCTGATGTACCATGAATGTTGGATTGCAGAGGTAGCAAGTTTAAAGGGGGATAAAACACCCTATGAAATCTTAACCAGGGATTTTTTTTAAACTCAGAACTTTACCCTCCTTTGTTGTGCAGATTAACAGTGTAACTTGACCTTTTGTCATTTCTCCTCATTTCATTTTACTGGCAAATTCTGTATAACTCAAAATGGCACAACACCACCAAATTTGGCTAAAATAACACATTCTTGTTTCACCAAATCTTTSCCCTTCCAAAATCCAGTGGCTGTGTACTTAGGGAGCCCTTTCTTTAGGATATTTTGTAAACAACTAAAGATACTGCATTGTTGGTGTACTTGATTTGCCTGTAGACTGAGAGAAATCAGGATAAAGTAGTGTTTTGTACTTCATTTATATTAACTGTATGTAGAAAATGAAAGAAAAAAATCAGGCGGCACTAAAGGGCCAATTAAGCAAGAAAAATAATCAGTTTTGGTTGAATGTATATTTAGATAAAAATTAAACTGAGAAGAYCCCAAGAGGTCCTGCAATTTCGGCACAGAATCAGGATTTTAGGATTCTTAATTTTTGTTTGTATTAGTTACGTATTCGTATCTCCCAGATATTCCATTGTTAAGAAATATGCTGGCAAAGAGATGTGGAATTTCATAAACMTACGGAAATATATTTGCTGGCAAGAAAAACTATCCACTCCAGCCAGAAACTATGACGTTAAATAAAACAGCAGAAGAGGCTTCTTTCAGTATTCACAGTGTAAAGTTTTGAAAACCTCATTATTTCTAAATACAAGGATTTTCAAAGAAAAAAAGTTTTAGTTTAATGCAGTATATTTAGTGCATAAGTATACATAAAACATTAATTTCTGCTTTGAAAAGCTAGTTTAAAAAATATTAAAAAAAGGTACATAACCCTTGTGGACAACTGCCCTATTGACTTAGGTCAGAGGCATTAGTTTTCCTCCAACAGCAATGARATGTTGGTTATTGTTCCTCTCGGTTTACCTAAGTGTGAATGGGAGGGGAATGCGCTCCCAGCACTTCATCTATTCATTGGCTCATTTATTTTCATGCAGGAAATGGGATCATTTTAGCTGCGCCCAGCTCCCTGCTCGGGGTCGGGCAGGTCGGGCGCTCCGGCAGCCGCGGGGCTGCAGTTCCCGCTCGCACCGCCAGGTGTCGCCGGGCGCTCCCGCAAGCGGCGGCCCAAGGGCGGCCGCGGTGACAGCGGCGACATCCGAGCGGGCCCGGAGCCCGCCCGACACACGGGGYGCGCACCCAACTCGGGACCGGGGGTGACATGGATGATGGTGGCGGCTAAGAGAGTMAACTAAGCTAGCCTAATGGAAGACAGAAACGTAATAGAAAATATGACAGAATTCAAAACCACATAGTGCAAAAATTGTTCACCTTGTTTTTTGCTGCTGTCTGGGAAAAAGGCTGCATACCGTAGGCCTTTCAAAATAAAAACAAAACAAACTTTGTATCTATACTGTAAGCCATCTGGTTATCAGGATATACACAAGGCTAGAAAGAATTCATGCACAGTGACCAGGAAATCAATCTGTTAGTTCTAACTTCTGGTTGCATACATTTCCTCCTGCATTCCTGGAATGCTACCTGACACTTTCACCACATTTAATTTCTTTAAAATATCCCAMGTACTTATATGATTAAAAGAACCCAACACCCATCATTTTTATCCATATACACACCCACCACCAGGCCAATTTAAAAATCATCAAGAATATTAATGATTGTTAATTAATGCACCCTCTTTGATAGATAAACCTTCTCTGGGCATYGAAAAAAGATCCTTCTAACATAATTTACTGCACAGGGAGTTGCGCCACCAAAAGCAAAGCAACACCTTTGCAGCACATTATCGAAGGTAGGGCTMTCACTTCATCAATAAAACTCACAGTCCTCGTTTGTGTATAAAAGGTGATACATTTTCCCAGGGCCATGCAGGCTGAGGAAGGATCTCCTCCACAGGGACTGAGTTTGCTGGCACAGGGAGGGAAGGGCTCCGGGGTCACTGTGCTGYAGACAAAGGGAATCCTCTGCCCGAGTTCAGCAGCACCAGCCTGGCTCCGAGAGGGAGCGGATTTGGCAGCAAAGCTGCAGAATCAGATCCAACAGAGACCTTCCCCCTTGGTCCTGCCCTGCTGCCCGCTGCATTCAGGGATCTATGCATCAGCAGGACAGCAAATGGGTTTGGGGGACTGTGTGCAATAGCCAGAGCTATGCTCTGTTAAGCAGAGCAGGATCTTGCAATCATATGGGTCACACGTGGTCACTTGTTCTTTACATTCAAATCTGTCAAACATTATATCATAAAGGTCACTTTACACTGACATAAATAGCTGAGGTTCACTCAGCAACGTGAGTGAAGCACTGCAACAATTTCAAAAATACATCTTATGACCGGCATGTAAGCTTACTTTTCTTTGTCATTTGTCTTAAGTAGGYTGTCTTAAAGCAAATACATACATTTATTCTGGAAGTACAGAAAAATAACATGGGATAGAAAATGTCAGGCTATCCAGAGCATTTGACAATTTAAATACAGATAAACCCAACARAAAGGAATGAATCATCATGTCGTAGCCTTTACTGTAAAATAAAATACAAAGTTGTTGTCAAGGAAAGAATAATTTTAGTGCACAAAGAAAATGTCCATTATAATGCAAATGTACATGGAAAAGAAATGCTTACTCATTAGTAATGGAGATTTACTTAGCTGTAATTGAAATAGGGAATCTGTATGTTGGAGAATGTGACATCCTGCTGTACAATTAGCATACCATTAAGTAGGAGATGTGAAGCACATACTGACAGTAAAATTAACAATAACTTAGAGGTCACAATTGTAACTATTAGGTCACTTCCATACCACAGCAAGCCCGTAATTATTGTAAAAAAAGGATGTTAAAACAAGTTATACATTTTCATTTTCATATAAATTATATGTAGATATAGCACATGAAAACAGTATAACCTCCTTTCTTAGACTTTGTCTAAAAGGACCACTTTGCCTTTTTATAATGCACATTCCATTAACATAGCTCATTTCTTACCTGTTAATCTGTTTTCTCCAAGTCCCTTAATGGTAGCCCAGATACTCGGTATTAAGTCACTCTACTATCAGGTGGAGAGAGGAAAAGGGAGGGGGAAAAAAAGCAAAACTCTATTCATGAAACTCCCCCTTTTGGGGATTTTCTGGTTTCACACAGTTGAAGTAGATTTCCCAAACAACCCAAATTATGGATATCCTTTGGACCCAACCAGTAAGCTAAAAAGAAAAGGGTCATATAGATGGGAAAGACAGTTATAAGTCAGTTACCCCTTTGGCATGATCATGTTTATTTACAAATAATATACATACAGTTCTGTTGTCCTAAATTCAGTATGAAGTAAATGAAGGAAATAATTTCCCATGGTTCCCATGGTTCCCAGCATTTCCTGTGTGGCACTTGTCCCAAAGCACTCTTTGCACTTCCCCCTCCCAGGTGTTCTGTTTTAAGTGCTTCTCCAGCATTTTTTACATGTGTGCTGCTGTGGTGTTCCTCTCTCCCCTACACCCCTGCACACACAGCTCCTTCCAGATCACTGGATTTTCATTCAGACCCACCTGTGCACAAACTCATTGTCAGCCCTGCATGGTGTCTATGTTTAACAGCCCCTAGAGCTCCAGCTGCCCAGTGGGTAAGAAACTTAGAGCAGTTTTTCACTAGTTTAAAGGAAGAGTATTAGCAGATACACAGTAGATWTCACCCACTGTGTAACAGTTCTGGTCTGTCACAGTGGTGGAATCTAGAATGGCAACAAGGTCCATGCCAGCAGATAGAAATAATTTTTAAAATATAAATTATTTAAAAATATTAGCATTTGCATGCTACATTTATTTCAAGTAATTTTCATCACCAGCCCAAGACTTWAGTGTTATCTTTTCATGTTTATTTCATAACCCTTTAAAGAATGTCAATAAATGAGTTCCTACTATTTCTGTTTCCCATTTCTTYAACATATAATGAGATAGGCCATGCCCAATTTAAAGATATAATTTCTGAAGCAAATGTTCTGTATTCTGGTATTTTAGGATTTGGGAACAGCCATAAGGAATACTTCCATCTCTTCTCACCTTTATCAGCTTTAAAATCAGAGTTCTTCAYATTTTCCCCTCTTCAACTAAGAGAGAAGCTTTTAAAATCTTGSGGTTTGATGTCAAGGTTTCTTTGCTGGCCTTCAATAACTCTTCACTGGAACCCAACAAAATTGACTACCAGTCCATATCAAGTAGAAATATACACTGAAATAAATGCCTCACAAGAATGATGCTCTTTTTTCCCCACATCTTAGATTTTGCTTAGGTTTTGCAACATGCATCCATCATCATCTGCTGTTGGGAAGTAATTCCTATCTTCTCTACTTAATCTTTCATATTTCAAACTTTCTGCTGTAAATTAAAAGTCTTTATTATATAAGAATTTGGGGGTACTGCATTCTAGCATGGATGGATCTACCATTTCAATACTCTCCCCTGGTATTTGGGTCCTCTCTTTAAGAGGACTCAGAGTATGCTGCAGAAACCTATGCCCCCACTCACATTAAACAAAGCAGCATCTATTTCTGTCTAAAGACATTTTCCATTCTTAATAAATCAGTTCCTTTCTGTCTTTTTCAGGCAGCATCTGCTCCATCAAAGCTTTCTCAATTAGACATAAGCTTTACTAAAGGTAATTGCTAAAACCTTGCAGTACATCTTTATGACTCACAGCTATCAGGAACCACAGTGGGGGTGCACTACCTATGAGACTTCTGTCCTCCRGTACAAAACCTGAAGAAATGCTTCTTACTTCTACTTTTGCTGCAAATAGCTACTGCCCACTTCATTTATCTGTTTTGTATTTCTCTCACGGTGYAAATACTGGAATCCCTGCCCCACACAAAGGGCAACCTGAAACAGGCTTGGATAGGAGAACCAGGGTTGTTAACAGCCCTGAGGAGCTGCAGAAATGCAACACCAGCATTTAGCTCAGCTTTGAGATGCCTCCCTTTGCCCATCTATCCACTGCTTTTGCAATTCTGTTACTTCCAAGTAACTGCTCTGTAGTAAGAGGAGTTTTACAAAGTGTGGCTGATTATCTGTAGAGCWGCACAGATGGAAGCCTTACCCCTTTTTTTTTTTTTTCCAGAGAGTTCAAGTGGATGTGGTACGTGCACACTGGCCTCTACTTTAAACAGGCTCTATCTCACTGGGCACAGCAGCCAGTAAGGAATCTCCAGCTTATCAGGGGKCTCTGGTGGATTTACTGGTTTCCACTCAGACATCAGCATGCACCAAGTAATACCTGGGTGGAACAAGCATTATGTGTTATGGAACATTATTCCCAGTGTTTTTTCAGATGCAGTGGGGACACACTGTGTGTTTTCCACCAGGGGCCTTAGTCTGCTGTGAGAGCAGTCTCCCTACTGCCCTTTGGGTCAGTCTTCTCTTCGTGCCACATCCCTGGCTCCATCTATTCTTTAGCAAATATGAATCCTCCTGTAAACATCCTTTCAGTAGCCTACAGGATCTGCTTTTATCTTTTCATCAGAACAATGATGAAAAGGTTAGGCTTCAAACTGAGGAAGGTGTGATTAATTCCTTGATGGCTCAGAGGACTTACTCCATCTTTGCAGCAGGTAAATGGTGAGTTAGCTGTTTAATAAAGTATTTCCCTTTCATCATTACTGTAAAGGGTCTATATTTGATCAGGACGATTGCTTTCCAATGATAAAAGTTTCTTAGATCATCACATGCTTTACATTTAATGCTAGAGCAATGCTCTGGGGTAAATTCAGCACCAAAATAAGCTTATTTTCTCCCCTGCAGTTTTTCTGCATCTCTGTGTTTACTAGATATATTTCTCCCTGTTTTGCATCTATGTTTTTCCTACTGCCTTTGCTCATCAAAAGTGCTTAGCAAATAAACAAGCATCCATCTCTCCTTCAAAGCCAGGAAGACTTCAGCAGCTAGAATCCCTTTGTGAAAATTGTTGCACTTTATCTTTTCCTTCTTTTTCTAGAAAACTACTACAGSAGGTAGMTACAATGYGTGCTTTTACAGACAGGATAATCTATCCATTCAGATCTGTTGCCTTTATAGATTCTTTCCTTCTTTGACCTGGGCTTTATCTTTAAAATGGATTCCCATAAATTGACCCTGTAGGGCACTTCATAGGTACTCATTATTCATATTTTTTCACAAAGAAATMAAAAATAATTATGAATTCATATATCCTCACAACTACTGAGGCATCTTGCTTTATTTCAAGTACATTTATTTGTTTATTTGTAAATTATGGCCAAGGTTTTAGCATCTCAGCAATTAACTGGAATTTCTTGTTTTACATGGTTTTTAAATTCTYGTATTTTAGAAACCCTTTCTATTCTACAAAGAACCAACACAAAACCATCAGTCAGGGGAGAGATCAAAATTTCTTCCCCATAGTTCATATTTATGAGCTTGTAACAATCCATTTCCATTTTCTTCACTGCTAACTGCTTCTTCTTCTGATGCACTGATACAGGAGGACTCAGTTTCTGCAGAGAATTCCACATCCTCTCAGACTCTTMTGGCTTTCTTTCACTGAATTTAATCTAATTAATTTATTGTCAGTTTGTCCTAGAAGTCGTAAGTTTCTGGCAGAAACCACGCAAATCTCTCTGTACTCCTGCCAGGACAGGCAGATTTTTATTCCCCTTCCCACCCTGCAGCCACRTTCAGGACAATTTGGGGTGATAGGTCCCAAAGTACAGAGCCAGGCTCTAGCTCCCAATGCTAAAAAATTGAGTTTTTTCCAAGAAGTGTAGTAGCATGTCAGCAGCCAAACTGACTGCTTAAACCCCTGTCACACTTATCTGCTCAGCCTATGAGCTGTGCTCCTGAAGTAATGAAYAAATCTCACTTTCCTTCCCAAGAATATCATGTTTAGGTAGTAGCAGTGTACATTATTTAAGGTGAGACAATACAAGTATTCTGCTCCAGGATATTAGAAATATAAAATAATTTCAAGTGAAAGTTTCTTCACATTCCGAGCAAGTTCAAGGTTAATAAAAACTTTCAACTTATCTCCTCAGAAACTGGATTCACTCTGCTGTTAATGTCACAATTTTTGACTTAGGTTGAGACAAGAGGAGGTTTGTAGGCCATTTTCATTAAGGAGATAAATCAGTGATGGAGTGAGGAATTTATTGGGTGCAATGCCTTTTATGTCCACATAATGGTTTTGTTCCCCTAGAAAGAAGGTAAATCCAGACCAGAAAGAAACAATCTCTTTGCTTGTAGTTCCAAGTCTCCTTTCAAGAACTGTGCACAGAAATGGTCTTCTTCCCTTTTCTTGCTTAAAATACRTTTACATTGCTTCTCTGGTCTTATTTTGTAGTTTTTCCTTAGGTTGATGTTTCAGCACACATAAAACATTTTATCTGAACCAACAGCAGAACCTCCTACACAGGTTCCTTCAATCTCTTGTCCATGTGTCCTGTGCTGTAGGTGTGGCTGATATTGTTTCAGCTGTCAGTTGATAGAAAGGCATGGGGACTGCATTTATTGTGAATTAAACATGAATATTAATAAGCTCATCAGCTTCAATGAAGTTTCATTCAGTGACCAGCATGACACAATAATAAAAGATTCAAATCAGGTGCCAGAGATACAGAGCATTTTGAACCCAAAGTTAATAAAAACAACACTACTAGGTCAGAGTGGGCACAAAAAGGGTAGAAAAAACCCAAGATGCATATTTTCAAAACAAACTCAAGACATACTGATCTATGTCATTATTCTATTAGCATAATTTAAATCCCATGATGGAACCTTTCTCCAGACTAGTTTGACTAGTTTACTTCAAACTCAAAGTAAATTCTCATTCTTAAGAACATCTTTTCAATCAGAAAAGAACATTTTGTGAAATCTGTGAACAACATTATCAGTATCTCAACTCCAGAATGGAGAGTGAAAGCCTCAAAGAAGAACCCAGCATTATATCAACTGAATTTTTAAAAGTCAAGTTGGCAAAGCTGAGAGAGCCAAGTGAAGATGCTGACAAGGTTGTTTCACCAGTTTAAAAGAAGCAGCATCTCTCTGCAGTCAGATGGAGTCTACTAGTGTCACCTTCAGTAATGTGAAGATCCTGCAAACATTGTGAACTCCCTTTCCAGAGAACAAAAAATTAAGATGAGCAGAAGAGAAGGAAGAAATACCCCTGAACAGATGGGAAGAGAAAAACAAGATTGGAAAAGGAATGCAGAATTGCTCTCTATTCTTAACCCATCTAGAGGCAGCAAGAACCACTGCAATTGCTCTAAGGCCATTCTCAGCCTTAAAGCAAAGACAGAAGAGGGTCTTAGCTTTAATGCAGAAAGAATTTCTCTTCTATAAGTTGGGAATTCAGAATTCTAATCCACTTCTCTAGGACAAAATAGCCTATGCTTTGATTTGATGATTTGAATATATTTGCTTTTCTGAACTGTCCCAAATCCACTTATTTTCAGTTTATTAATAAGCAGAATCACATCTGCAGTTTGTGACAATAATTTGTAAGAAAAATCATTGCATTTAGCACATGAAGGATTGATTTCGTGGCAGTCTTTTGGAAAATTAAGCTCTGAATTATGGGTCCTTAAAGGATGGAAAGACAGAAAAGATTCAAAGAATTTCAGAAGCTCATCATCCTTGAGTGTTCTTGTGTGACCAGGCTGGTATGTGGCCTGACCTCAAAGCCTCCTCATACTCTCCCTGATGTGTGGCAATAAGGGATGGAAGCCAGTTTGAAWTTTTTCCTCACAGGATCAATCCTTAACTCTTTGCATCAGTGAATCCCAAATTGTAAAGAACACTTGCACTTTCACAATAATTGAGTTTTTCTCCAAGAAGAGTGTTCCAGGAATCTATCTGGAACATTCCAGTCTGGAAAATTCTCAATTTGTTCAATATGTAAAAAATATGAACTAATATGGCGTGGGCTATGTTTGGCTTTGGATCAGTGAATTTACACAGGACTTTACATTAAAGGCAATATGGATGGATAAGGCAAACAGAGAATTTTTTAAACACTGAAGGAGATTTTTCTTCATTTGGTGTGAYATGTTCTTCCTCTTTGTGCTCTTCAGTTGTAAGAGCTCACATGATGAAGGCACTGGCTGTCACTATTGCTGTTTCATATTATCCTTCTGCCCCTAACTGAAAAGAATGGGATGCACATTAAAACCATTCCTCAGCCTAGTTATTTAGAACTGGTAGCTATTCAGGCTGGTTTTGGATTGAGGTTTGGTTTTGTCTGTTGCTGTTCAGGGGTTTTTTATTATTTAAAATGTATTTTATGTACAGAATAGATCAAACTCTCACAGTGGCAGTTCTTAAGCTTTTTACAATTATCTTCACATTTATGGAGACTCAAGATGACACAGTCAGTTCAAAAAACAGCTTCTGGCTACCAATACTGACCTAGCATGGAAAAATCAATAAAATTACAAAAGCAATTAAGCATGGCAAGCAAGGAATCAAGCCTTTGCTCAATCTAAAGTAATTTAGATTAACACAAACATAACAGCCAAAAATTCTCCTTTCTCATAGACTGATCCTAGTAAAATCCAACCTGCAACACATCAAATCACAAAAATAACTGGGTATGTGCCTAAGGTCACTTAGTTAACAAAATCACCTTCAAGACTCACAGTGCTGACAGTGGGTTACAACAAATGGTACAATGATGGGAATACAGACAGAGGGGAGAGATGGATTATTTAGGCAGCCTTGTGACTTGGAAGTATCTGGAGTTGCTCTGAGCAAGCACCAGTACTTTCTCAATTTAAAATACCAGAAAAATCCCCAGGAATGAATTTTCACATTGAGAATACATGTGTGTGTTGGGGAAAAACAAGTTGTATGTCCAATGTTTTCTAAAAGCAGGAAAAAGCAAGGGAACTTYCCCTCCAAACAGTTTGCTCTTCACTAAACTCAAACATCTTTAGAGGGAAGAATTGGAAAGGCAATAATTTAGATTGAGAGAGGACCAAATATACAGGAGAATGACTGTAACTGAGCCTCACAGGCAGACTCAACTAGCCAGAAGAATTGCTGCCACTTTCTATAGGCAATCAATTAAATGATCAGAAAACAGAACTCTGTAAAATAATAATCTCTTGAAAATATAATCATCTTTTATATATTCTTCAGAGAAGAAATAGCTCACAGTGCCTTAACTAAGTGTGAAGCCTCACTCTTCACATCTCATTAGAGACTTTGGCCACTATGAACCATTTTTAACCACAGCAGGGTTGTGGGGTATGTTGCAATCAGATGCAAACAATGAACCTGTGTTATGAACACATCTCCATCTTAGAAGAGCACAATATTGTTTGGCTTCATGAACACAGGAAAATTGAAATTATACATTCATAAAACCTCTCTCTGGGTCAGAGCAGCTTTATGACTTTAATTACGAGGGGAAGAATTAGCATATTAAATGCTCAAAATAGCTCAGTGCACACTGTCTGTAGAAAAATGTGATTAAGACAAACTAACTCTAAAAACTGCATCTAACCCCCCCATTAAGCCATAGGACATTAGTACTTAAATTCAATTTCTTTTCTTGGGGTTAGACACAGTACTATGTTACACAGACAGAAGTACATAAAGTCATGGCAGAACAGAAAATAGTCATGAATAGGTAAGAAGATTCATTTTTATTTTCTTGAAGATCTACCTTTCCTTTCTATCTTGTCAACTGCATTCAAAACATAGTTAACAGCACTGATTTACAAATTTTTTCTAAACCTGCAAGAAGAGCAAGAAGACCTTTTTTTATGCTGATAATAAATAGCATGTCCAAATTCCAGAAGTTCTGTGAGAAATAGAAATAAAGCCTTTAGAAAAAAAGAAAAAAAGTAAACTTCCATTACCAGACTTCAGGACTGACATTTCCCTTGCAAGGCAAGAAGCTGAAGAGATTTTGTTCAATTGTATAATAATGCATCAACAAACAGAAAAATGMAAAATTCCTAACTAAAATCCTGAATAAAAATGGAAAATAAATTCTTCTCTCATTTATTTTGTGTAAATGCATTAATCATCTGCAAGATAAGAAAGCCTGTAAGATGAGAACACATTTTGAAAATGTGCAAAACATCTGGGAACATTGCAAATGAGCAAACAAAATGAATACCTGCACAAGCCCTGGAGGTATAATATTTGCAGCAAAGTTCTTGTTTAGGTACCAATCCTTAAATGTCAGTTGGAATACAGTACATTTTGTTACCAACTCCACATTTTAAATTTAGTAACTTACATAAAAATATTTCTCCCACATGTATCTGACAGAATAATTTTACACTCTTAAATCCAACCATTCTTTTTTTTTTTTTCATTTTTTCTCAACATTAATTTTCATGAGCTGTCCCTTTTGGAAGAACCTCCTGATGCCCTCAAATTGTTTTGTCTTTGTACCTCAGCTTGTCTTTTGTATATTACTAAATATGTGAGGTTCTGCTGATTTTTTTTACCATAGCTTCAAAATACTGCTAGAACAATGAGAGCAAAGTAGTATAATTTTTCTGAAGGCTAAGGGTGACCCTATCAGAGATCATGTCCTTACTGTATAGATCTATCATTACATCAACCTATTGGATAGGGCAGATGTTTAGAAAGCATCTAAGCAAGTACCACAGATTATCAAGTGAATCTTTTCCAAGTAGAGCAGTGTTTTCATAATCTCTATACTTTCAGTTATTGTCACTATTTAGCCATCAGTCTGTAGTCACCATCACAACCAGTAATTTCAGGTCAAGTGGCATCCTCTAGTCAGGCACCTCTTACAGTAACAAACAAAGGCTCAGCAGTTTTGTGGCCAAGGCCAGTAATCTTTTCACCTGCTAAAATTCAGATCCAAAACTTCAAAAGTGTAAAAAATCACCAAGCAAATAATCAAATAAAGAGTAGGGGGAGGGATGATAAGAATGTGTCCCTTTGCTATCTCCTTGGAGCAGCCTGTGTTTGCTGACTTCCACTGCGGTGCCAGGACAGAAGCCAAAATCCAAAAGCATTCTTGCACTGGTGTCAGTGGGTGGTTGATTGGTTTTTAAGTCTTCTCTTTCCTGTTTTGAGCTTTCCAAGTCCCAGTAGTACCAGTCAAACCAAATTTGACAATTCGGTCAAGGGTCTCTAAGTGCTAAATTTTGAGCCTGAAATACCTATTTTAACATTGATACCCTGCTTTGAAGAGTTCCATCTCCTCCAAGCGCACCTCCAGAAACAATTCTGTRTATTTGTCCTCACTGAAATGTAACTCGAGTTCATGGTCCAACAGTCATTAGTACCAGATTTGAGCAGTGCTGAATTACAAAGAACTACAAACTGCCTCTTGATCAAGTGCAGACAAAGCATCTGTAAAACTAACCCTGTGTCCAAAGCAGAAAACACCCCAAACTCGATGGTTCGCACCAATTGTCGGAGAATGGAAAATACTTGATCTGATGGCAAGTGATGACAATGACACTGTTACTCATTAAAACTTTCTGAATAAAAGAACAAAGAGAATAACTTTATACCAAGTCAATGTGTTTTGCTTCATCTGTCTGCAGCATTTTGATTCAGTATTATGAACAAAAAGTTGGGGTTTGGGTATGATTGAAACATGGCCTGGGTCAGAAGCTGATTTTTATTTTTGCATAAAACTGTTAAGTCAAGTGTGGTGTTCTGAACTACTGAGACAACCCCACACATATGGTCACAGCCCAAAGTATCAGTGCTTAGCAGTAATATTGAAAATGCAGTCTKCATCTAACTAAAGGGCTATTCATAATGTGACTTGAACAGCATCTTCMGTCAGAGACATTTTTTGCACAGATATAAAATAATTGTGCAATTCTAATGACTCACTGGGAATTTACAGGATGTAAATTCTTTCAAGTTTTGTTAAACAAATGTTGCTAATAAGCAGAAGGAACATTATTTGAATGATTATATATATTATATGGCTATTGAGGGCATTTTGATATTTTTTTCTTTTTTTTCCTTTCYCTTAGCARTAGAGGAAACAAACATACAGAATACTTGAGATAATCACAGATCTCAGGCTTTGTGTCTTGTTGAGCCTACACAGTTAATATCACTTCTAAATAGATAAAACTCATGTAAGAAATACCTAAAAGAGCTGAGCTGCAGTTTTGAAATGTTTCCTCCCAGGGAGAAGARTAACGTACCCTTTAAAGGTTCCCTTGAGGGCTTCTAATGAAATTAGAATAAAAATCTTAACAGTGACATAATGTACATGAAATAGAATGTATTGAAATTAAGGTATTTCAATACTTTATATTTATGTAAGTGAGATAATTTTGATGATAATGTTTTCTGTTATGTATATTGCTTGTTTCCACAAAACCAAATACATTGTTTCACTTTCAGGATCTTACTGATAACTGCAATATTGCAATGAGCATTTCAGTGGTTTATAGAGTTTTTCTGKGTTTCCTCAAAATTTAATGTATTAGCTATGTCTGAGACAATGCTGACCCTTTTATCAGTATTTAATGCAATTTATATTCCAAAGCAATGGTTCCTAGTTCAGGTATTTTAAAGCTTTGCAAAACTCTTTTTAGTTAGAAAAATATTGYCTTGTAAATAAAGAGGTGGGGCTTCCAAACAAGGCAAAACAATTGTTCAAGCTTTTTCCTGGTCTATGTGACTATCCTCACTTTGTGAGTATGCTCCAKCTCAGCTATGGAGGGATTTCAAAACCACGGTTTTTACCTCTTCATGTAACTTTCAACCTATTGAAATGGATTTTAATATTTATGTTAAACATCCAGTGGAACAATATTTGTATGCCTGTAGCTGATTTRCTAAGAAAATCCTTTCTAATTGAATGCCCTGGTGTTCACRAATATCACCAAAACACATCTTTTCACGTGTGTTTGCATATAACTTCATAATTTCATGTTGTACTTCTGAAAGAGAGTTCTTTGTTCTTCAGATTAAGATTAAAGTAAGATTAAAAAATTTGTGACTTTTTTTTTTAATTCACCATCTTTGGGATTTGAGAATGTCTGAGGATTTCAAGTAATACCAATAATATTTACTGTCTTCTGTACAACTGTAGAAGAGAATACAACATAAAAGTGAGGCATAACCCAGCAAAGGACTTTGCCAGTCTTTCATAGCAGAAAACTCAGAGTTCAAGAGGAAARAGCTTCTGTGGAATAGAAAAGGTTAAAAAAAATTTAAGAGTGCATTACTTCCCTGTTCACAAGCACCAACACAGAACCTATAAATAGTTAGAAATATAAATTAAAACAAGTTTCATGCTAAGATACCAGAAATCGTGATTTATTTTCTCAAAGACTTTATACTCACAATCTCATCTCCTGGCAACCAATATCCTTCCTGTTCAATACCAGCTTTTGACCCTTTACACCCCACGGTCAGGGTTTCCACAATGAGACCATCCTTGACTGCTAGACTCAGCTGACGTGTGGTTTCCTTTGGATGCATACCATGGACTCGAGACATGTACCTGCACACAAAGCACACAGGTCTCTTAGTGTTAGTTTTAAATTATAAAATGGGTCAGCAAAATAYACACATTTTCAAATGAGTTAAAACAATACACATTCTAAGTTTCAGATTTTTAAACAGTCAAAACTTATATAACTTCACCCTTTCTCTCTTGCAGCTTTCATGTACACATTTAGACAAGTAGTAGCACAGTAAACTCCTACCAAAAAAATCCCAAAATTAACACATATGGTGCTTGGGCTTGTCTCTGCCACATCCATTTGTGCCCTTTAAATTACCTTTAACTTGCATTTCTCTAACACCTCTTATAGCATACATACTACAGAAGGTACCAATGAATTTTTGTGATGCTTGTGTGTACAACACATTTATGAAAAATGGAAAATTTATATATCACATACGAAAACCCAACAGCTCAAGTTACTGTGCTAAGTGGTTTTTCTCCTTTTCTTGAGTCAACCACAATGATCACATTGTGACAAACTGCCTTGGTGAGAAAAAAACCACATGTAGCTTTAACTGTGTATATACATGAGATTCAGCTGTGTAATGTTGACCTTTATCCAGTGTAATTTGCTTCTAGGCCAACACCAAATATTAACTTGGAGTAAACAACATAAAATTATCTTCTCTTAAATAAAGATGACCTCTCTGCCTTAAGGTCATTGCAATTCCAGGTTTTTTAACAAAATTCTGAGAACATGTCTAGAAGTTGCTGTGCACAGAGAGCTGCAATCAGCAGGTACATGAATTGACATGGAACCAATTATTTTGTGGAAAATATTTTCCTAGTTATGGATCTCTTAAAGTTACAGARCTAACTGAATTTCTCTCCATTTTTGCTTCTCCAGATACTCTGTCTTTAYATGTTTCCTAAGAGAGAAATCTGTAATTTGCCTGCTTTAAGACAAAGCTGTCTGCCATAGTATCCTTGCCTTCCTGTTTCATAATGAATTCCAGCAGCCACGATTCCTTTGTGACTGTCACCACAAATACCTTCACAAAAATGTAATTATGATCACGAGCAAACTCAAGAAAGATTTATTTTAAAGCAGCAGCACTGCATTAAAAAAAAGAGAGTTAAATCTGTTCAGATTTTTTTTTTAGTAACATGGCTGACAGGAATTTTTAATGCCTTAGAAGTTGCAAACTTACAATAAGGAGTGAAGACCACCCCAATGGTCAAGTCTTCAATCAACCCCTCCCTTTGTAGAAATTTGCCTTTCAAACGTCATACTGTTTTGTATGAATAAAGTTTCCTTTCCTGCTTTCTCTCTTAAGCTTTTGATGGAACTGGTTTATGCTAATCTGATATTTTTGTTTTGCTCTAAACTATATATAAAACAGTACAGAAGATTTCTGACTGAGTGGAAGTATATAATTCTATACTAAATTATACAATAATCAGAGCAGCACAGGACATTTATGAATTTCTGTGTGGTATCAGAGGCATTTACATAAATGTGTGTTTGCAGAATCTTTGGGTTTATTTTTTTAGGATAAAATCTCTTAGAGGCAGATGATGCCATTTMCCATATTTTACAATGTCTACCACAACATGGTCCAGGCCTAATTGGTGTGTGTATCCTAGCACTGTATAAAGGTAGGCAATTGATACAGAAATGACAATATTCTGTGCAATCTGTGTTCCATGCTAATATATATGAATCTTCTGGTGGTTTGCACATAGGGCCAAAAGTCCAAAATCAGAAGATAAGGCACTTCAGGTCTGTATCACCTTGGCTGGATGCTCATCTGCCCAACCTCTCCAATCCTCTCTACTTCCACAGAAAACAAAACTCAACACGAGCACCTGTTCAAGTGAGATTAAACACCACAAATAAGTTTTCAGAGTTATCCAAACTCCAAGGACTGAACCAGGCAGAGACTCAAGTCTATTTATTTCACTTTCAAACAGAGTGCAAAGGAACATCACTGGTCTACAGAAGCAAAAAGTGTTGAAGATTTAAAGCCACATGAAAACAGCTCATTTGCTTATATAATCATGTTACATGTACTTCATGTGTGTGTGCACATATGGMCATATTTATGCAAACACAACTAGCTTTTTGAAGTGCAATTCATCTTTCTCAGCATTTGCTAATGTTACTCTTTTTTTGCCAAATCTCCATTTTAAACTCAGTGCTAACAATGTCTCTGACAGAGCCATAGCATCCACGTGTCTGTAATTAATTCAACTTAAAAGGTCTCAAAATACAGAGAATGGGCTAACTATCATTGTTCCCATTTTACAWATCAGACTCTGAGCACAGAAGTGATTTCCCTACACTTATATGGTGGGCTGCTATAGGTCTGAGAACAGAAATCAGGTATTAACCCAGTGCCATAACCCTCAGGGTATCCTGCTGAAGAATCCATGTATTTTGCATTGCACCATCCCTAATTCCAGAAACACTGCCCTACCAAATTTTTAAATGTAAGCTACAGGTTTCAGGATTTCTCACTTATCTCTGAACAGAACAGATACATAATACAAACCAAAAAGCCTCAAACCAACTCTAATCAGCTAAGAGGTTTAATCTGCTCATTTCCACTGTGGCARGTTGTGCACTAATGAAAATAGGCACAAGGCTCAGAATCACCCATTTCTCAAATCCAATCTGTGTTCTTCACCAGAGTGAAAGTACTGCTACCAACTGAACTATCTCCCCATTTTCTCCAGCTGTAAATCAGGAGTAGTAAATTCCCAGTGGCTTTTTGAAGAGTACTTTAGTCAATGTTCAGACTGTGCCACTGGGGAGTCACAAGGGCTATGTTTTCTATTTTTAAAATAAAATGCTATCAGCTTTCACAGCAAAGAACACACATGTAAAGAGAATGGTTTTTCTTCAAAGAGTAGAACTGCTGTTAGAAAAATGCACCCTCCCCCAGTTTTTTACTTTATTAAAACCTGTGAAGTGTACATGACTAGATATTCACAAAGACTGGAAAACAACACTATAGGGTTTGGATGAAAACTTKTTTCTTTTCAGCCACAAGGACAGCAGGTAAGCTAAGACATGATAAGGCACAGGACTCAAATCAGAAAAGATTATTAAAGTTCTTTAATAATGAAAYGTGAAAAACTGTCATGACATGAAAAATGCTGAAAACACAGAATGAGTTAAAATCCAGCTCAGAGGCAGAAAGCATGATGCTTGGAGTCCCAATTACTACGTCAGCCTCATTACTAGATCAGGGAAAACCAATATTGAAATTTTGCCTTTGTGCAGAAGCGACTCCACTAATCCATGGAGTGCAAGTCCTGGCTCTGCATGCACTGAAGGTTCTGGCAGCAACAAGTTAAAAAACAAGTATGGGAGATAAAGCAACCCCTGACTGCTGTTTTCAACAAAAGCTAATTAGCCTTACCTTGGAAACTGGGAGTTGAAGGAATACTGGTTTGTTATGCTTTTGCCCTGTCCTCCATATCAACAGATTTGGGAGTGCAATACAACCCAGCCACAAGAAGTAAAGCAAATACACTCAAATGAGTGAGAATGAGGCACAGAGACAAAGTAAAATCCTCTAAATCAGAAAACCAGACCTAATCAGATAGGGGGCTGAAGAAACCATTTCAAAATACAATTTAGCTGTGCTAATCCCTACTATATAAAATGAGAGTCTTTCTGATGAAAAGTGGAGGTTAGGCCTGATAATCTGCATGCTAAATTCAAAATCTCACCAAATGAGGCTGCTTGTCTGCAGAATACAGAAGCAACTGAACTGCTGCTGAAAATTAGAGTGTTTATAGGTCAGTATTATCTCCATTTATGAACTGGCAGTGCAGATCTCCTTGACATTAGCACAGAAGAATCTAGCAAATCTAGCAAAATTACAGTTTTTGTAATCAACTTCTAAGGGCCTAATAATGCATGTTTTCAATTATTGCAACATCACTTGGAAAGCAAAGGAYAAGGATCTTTAGCATGGAGTTTGTTCATTACCACCCTTAAGCCAACCTCATTGCCATACCACCAAATGTAWATGTAAATGTGGTGACCTTCAGAAACAAAATACTACCAACAGAATCAGGTAGATGCACATGTGCRTATACATAATAGATGTGTGCATCTGTCTGATGGCAAAAGAAAACCTTTAGAGGAGACTTACAGAGGATAATCATTAATGTATTTGTAGATAATATATGGATGTGATGCTCATCTGTATTTAGTCACAAAATACCAATCAGAGAAACATGAGACAGCAATTTCAAACCTCTTCAGAACTGCAGATGAGCAGTAGTCAGGTGTACATAACAAGAAAATATCATCATAGTCTTCAGTTTATATTATTATATTATTAGTGTTACCCATCCTAAAGTCTGACCACCTCTCAGACACCCCAGGGAGAGCCCAAGGGGCCAGCACACGTGGAGGGGGGACCTCCAGCAGTTCTCAGAGGGGCCACACCTGCTGCACACTCCACCTGAGCCGTGCTGAATGCTGGGGAGGAAAGACGTGCAGGGAAACCTGGCACAGGCTCTTCTCTTCACAGCAACAAAATCCTCACTAACTCATGCCCTACCAGTTGACAACTGGATCTTGCCACCTCCCCTTGCTCCCAAACTGGACCACAGGAGTACCTGATTCACCCCTAAATCACCTGCCTGTCCARTATGTAGGACATYCCAGAAGCACCAAAGTCTGTCAGCRTATCACCAATTCACTCCTAAAACTTCAAAATACTTTTCTTTAATTATCTAATGTTCATAATGTCTTTCTATAAAAACCAAAATCTGTGCTTCATAATACACCTTAAAACTAAAGAAGAAAGTTTGGCTGGATCTTAGGGGTGTGGAGGAAGCAGACTCTAAGGCTGTGATCACCATGGGAGCAAAATAGACACAGAAGTAGCCAGCACTTGCAGGGGATCAGATGGTGAACTTTTCCCCTACAGCTGTCACACAGCTCACAACTCCTGCCTGGTGCTCTGCAAGGCACAGCACGAAGGTAAATCCTGTCTCAAAGAGTCAAATTTATATGGCTTCAAAATACAGCATGGAAAGCTCCCAAAGAGTCCTCCTGAAGGCATCTGTGGTCTACTGAGAGGCAGAAAATGGTTTACATGGGCACTGCTGTACTGTGGTGGGAGGGTGGAAGGAAGGAAGGAAGGAAGGAAGGAAGGAAGGAAGGAAGGAAGGAAGGAAGGAAGGAAGGAAGGAAGGAAGGAAGGAAGGAAGGTTATTTAAGGTAGGAAGTTGACATAGGTATTTAAAAAAAAAATCTCAGTTTTTCTGAATTCATAAGGAATTGCATTTTCAGCCACCTGAACTGAATCAAAACAAAATAACTGAAAAAAGGTTACAGCGAGGGTATCTGTACAARACTGAAATAAAATGCATTATTGCAAATAGCTGCAAAAATACAACAGAGCAACAAGTGTAGGTCAATGTTAATTTTCACAGCAAACTCTGTAATCTTGGTCTGATCAATTATCTCTCTCTATRCTGGATACCTCCACCCTCCCCAGTGCAAAGGGAAGCAGCAGCCTGCTGCTGCCAGCAGACTCTGCTGAGCAACTCATCCAGGGATGAGCTGAGAACTGATAAATTTGAGGTCTGATAAACTGAGATCTGATAAAATTGAGATCTGAGAAAATACAGCAGATCCCATTAAACTCAACTGAAAGTCTGCCATTAATTTTAAATGTTACCTACAGGTACATAAGAATGTCCTAGATTCAGGGACAGACCTTAAGGAATAATACATAAAAYAGAAGGAAAGCAGCCAAAAATCTGTTCTGAGTTTTATATTGTCTTCCTACCYCTAGTGAGAAATTATGCCTTTTGCTTCAGTTTCAGGGCATGACAGCTATTTTATAGAAGGCTCACACATTTCTTTTAACAGTTTTTTGAAAGTAATTTGCAAATAATAGGTCCATACTGAAAAAAAAAAGTTGAAGAGATGGTTGTGRTTATTTTTTAAAATTTTTTTAAGAAATACAGTTCCATGACCTAAGAACTTGAAATCCACAGGCTCGAATCTCAGGAATCCATCAGCTCTCCTTGTGGAAAGCCAGGTGAAGATCTGTGCTCACAGCTGTATCTCAAGGTCTCAGCTCTGAAGCTCAGGTTGCCTGTTTCCACCATGTAGCACCCTGGTACCAATCAACTCCCATAAAACACAGGCAAAACATTATGGGTATTTGACACAGATATTCCCTGCTTGCCAGAAACTGAGAGCTGGTCTGAGAGCTGAAGACAGCACAGACACACAGAGAGGTGAAACTGGCCACAGTGGGGACACAGCAGCTTGCTTTTGTTTTCTAGGATCCTTTTTGATGTGCTAACACTTTCTGAAGTTTCAATTATGGATTATATTCACTAAGATAAACACAAGCAAGGCACAATGTTCCTGCTGTGTATTTGTACTCCACAATGAGATGCAGGTATATGAACAGGCTGCATTTGATTTCCACTGCACTCCAGATACCAACAGCATATGCACAGACCACGCAGGCACTGACAGCACTGCTGCCTCTGCAATAAAATACTTCTTACATGATCTACATTTTATGCAGTCCAAAATTCCAARGATTACAGAGAAATCATGCATTTACTTTTCCCTCTGACACCAGTATCTGCAACATTCATTTTGAAGGCACATATACTATCCAAGCAGGAAATGTTTTTAAATTTTGTTTCATCTCTCCTTTGTAGTCTAGATAAAGTCAGAATTTGCATAAATGCAAAAACTAATTTTGTGCAATGTTTTTGTCAAACAAGAAGAATGCATAAACTTGATAGTGCAACAGTGAAATCCAGCAGTTCAGCTAGATTTGGATCTGCCTGATGTTTGTGCTGCTGCTGCTGGAAGACAGMGAAGGAGTGATCTTGTTTGTGCATGCTTTAGATATCCCAGGCACCATGCATGCACCTTCAATGGTAATCACCTGGGTCATTTCTGTAAAAAGCACTGTAATGTTAACCCGGGTAATTCCCTGATTCAGTAATTTAAACTGCCACTCATACCATTTCTCTATACACTTCAGATTGTGTAACCCACCAGCATGACCACAAAAAGCAAATAATTAAGTACCAAGCCATTCAACCTGTATCCAGAAAAATCTCACCACCACTTTTTTATGGAGAAACTTATCTAAAAATGGCTCTACTTCCATTTTTCCAACCTAAAAGCTCATATGTGACACTGCTGATAATGCACATGTGTGTGCACAGAGCATGACTGGCAAACAAGCACTAATCACTGAGGAACACTGCATGCACAGGTACAAAYGCTTGTGTAGCTGCAGGGCCACTGMTCCACCCAGATCCTTTCTTTGGATGTACTAAAGAGACAAAGTATTACATGACTCAGAGTGTAACATCCTAGCTAATACCTTGCAAATGAAATACWTAATCAGCTCATATCCACCATCTCAATTCAAAACATGTTTAAAAAAATGAAGATTTGAATGCTTTAATGATTCAGTTTTTTAGAGCTTTCTATCTCATTTAATTTTCATTCTTATCTGGGTCAAAACCTTTCTCTTTCTGTTTTTGGGGTTGTTTTTTTTGTGTGTGCTTTTTTTTTTTTTGTTAGATTACTTTCAGTCTAGCTGAGTTTCAGAATCATCACTCTGTCACACAAATGTTCACCTTATTGCCATCTAGGGAACAGCACAGCGGCTGGAAAAGCCATCAGGGCAGGGCTGCTGCTCTTGGTGATGATATTGTTTATATGAATGGGAATATGAAACCACAGCCTAAAATAGATGGTATGAGTAGTGGTTTGGAGATCATTCTCTCTCCACTGATTACAGAGAAAGCCTTGATGAGCACTTCAGGTCAGATAACAAGCTGTTAAATGGCCRTGTCTCACTCATTTTTATCTCTTACTTCTAAGAGAAAGTCACATCTATTAACAGCCAAGAAACCAAACATAAGCTAGAAGTTCCACTTTCAAATATTACAAAGATGTTATGATTGGAGCAAAAACGATAATTGTTGTGACATAAATATTGGTTTGTTTTTAATAATTAGAAAGCCTTTTCTGTRTTTTTCTGTGTAAACATATACAATTTCAAGATGAATATTAATAGAAGTATGGAGTACATGAAAATGGGGACAGTGATTTTCAAATCTATTCCATCCCTTTCCTTCTCAATATTCCTACTGGAGCTCATACGTTGCATGTATTGTATTAAACATTGAATTTAACATCTTCTATAGTAACACTCAATAAGGAGAGTTTAAATGAACATGCACTTATTAACAAACATCAACAAGGAGCATGGCTGTGGCCAATAACAATGTGTTTGTGCTGTTAGTGTGAATCATTTTATTTACCATATTCATGCTCAGCCCAGAGATGACTTCACCTAYGGAATCAATGAAGAACATTGACCTCTGACACAGAAAAAGAAAAATGCCACTCCAGCAATACCATGTAAGAGCATTCCTAAGAGAAGAATTACCAGATAAGGAAAATTGATCGAGCAAAATTCATCAGAACATCTGAGCACCTATTTGTTTTTTGCAGAATGAACTGTAGCAACAAGATGTGCTTAYAGTAATATTTCTGATCAAAGCAAATACACAAAAAACTCCACCTCAAGCTCTAGTTCTCAACAAAGTACCCATTTATGCTAAACCCTTACAGGTATAATGCTTGCACAGCCAGCTACAGCATCCTTTCCCTTCCCTGTATTCTGCATAAAGCATGGAAAAAAGGCAGCAAGGCTTGGAGCAATCTGGCAGTCCCTGGTGAAGTTTTCCACACCAGGCACTGAATTAGTGTTTGACARCCAGCACTGGAAAGCAGACCCAGCAATTCAGGAAGCAACAGGGGACAATGTGTCAGTACCAAGTTGAAGGAAAAATCATCCCTAAGAAATTACAAATAACACTGTTTAATACACGTGAACTTCTTTTTATGTATTCCTTGAACCAGTTTAATTAACATGATTAAACAGAATTGTTACACAAATTGAAGAAATAAACTGTATCAACAAAGGAGCTAAATGGGAAAAAGAGTAATTACTAGTATGCATTATAAATTCAAGATAATACTTCAACCAAATCTACTAATTTAGCAATTCTAATTCCACCACTACTCAGAGTAAATGTAGATAGGTTCTTCATGAGCTTCTTGCAAGAAAAATTCACTTTTTTTCCTGCAATCCCTGTTTCTASTCTCTTTAGTCAATTATGTCTAAAGGCAGCACTTAAAACGAACCATTAATATGAGCAATATTAAAACTAAACAATATCCAAAACAAAAAATCATTCCAAAATCTCCAACAAAATTAAGATTAAAGATCCTATAAATGGATAGGTAAAAGTTGTATGGTGGATTTATCTACCTACAGGGAACACCGGTGAAATTCAATGAACATATGCCAATATGAACACSCCTTGTGCAATTAAATCACAATCCTTCATTCATTCTTAAGATTTTTATAAAAAGTGTTTAGCTTAGTTTCTCACTTTTCTTTCAACTTTTTTTTTTAACCTGGGTATTAAAAATCATTATTAGCTTGGTGAATATTACCTCATTGGTCAGTCTCAGTACAAATCTACAAGCAAAACTGTGTTATGATGCAATAGTTGGGAGAACCTCCATACTTTTCTGCACACATGCAGCTCTCAATGTTCTCTTTGTTCCTTTATAAAATATAACTGAGCTTTTGAAAATGCAGAACAAATTTAACCTGAATCCATCATTTGTCCTCACTGTGAAGCCATCAGTATAAGAAATTCCATGTGTCAAACAAGTCAAGTTGGACACATTTTGRTGTCAACCGGACACAATACTGGACACATTTTGGTGTCCAGTATATTTCTCTGCAATGTATTGCTATGCTTGTAATTGCTAGTTATGCACCCATAATACAATTTTTATATATGACCGAAGTAGTACTTGTACTAAAAATTCTGTTATTAGGGAATCAAATGTCATTTCTAAACCGGTTTTGTTTTATTAATATACTGATTTTTTACTAMATCAGTCAAAAAATTGCTGAAAAAGCAGAGAAGACTTGTTTTCTGCAGTATGATCTCTGAATAAGGATTTACAGGCCTTAAAACTCCAAACTCAGTTTCATATCCATTCTCTTGATTTAGCATAAAAATAGTTYTCTGAAAACAGAAAAACCCCACACTGGTTTGGAGCTTAAAGAAGTAGCTGAAGTTTACAATGAGAAACAGAGAAAGAAAGTAAAATAAATTACAAAGGAGATTGTCATGGTAGAGTCAGAAAAAATGTGACTTGTCTTTACCTGTAACAGAAAACACATGAGGARATATTGAAAACTAAGAATTTTCTACCCTGTCACTACCCAGTGATGTATTTTGTAATGCMTATTATCTATAATTCTGCCAATCCAATACAAACTGAAGTCAGTTTTCTCACAGGTGAACACTGCATAGACAGGCTGCCTCTGGAAGCAACTTTGTGGACTGCTGAGGAAGTATCCTGCTTTTATTGTTGGACCTTGGACTCCACACTTCTGCTTACCCTKGCATAACTAGGAATTGCTATCACACTGCATAGCACAATAAAAATCTCCAGTGTACTGGCCAGGGCTTCAATGACACTGTTTGCTTCAAATAGTCACATTTAAAACATACATGAAAATGATGTACAGATATGGAAAAGGAGTCAGTAACTCTGGTAAAATGTGAACTGGAGTGATCMCTGCMTTCTCCTGCRTAACAGGAGGATGTTCTACTTCAAACAGTTGCTTCCAGATAAGCCTGCTCTCCAGCAACAAAAAGACAGATATTTTAAGGGAATGGCTTGACAAAGGCTAAGAAASCAACAAAGCAAAAAATCCACTTYTAAGCTTGTRTTTCAACSAAAGAAATAKCAGGTGGTAAAATACTTCTTTTCTTACAAAGTTTAACAACAGGATTATCTCATTATAAATCCAGAGTCATCTGCTCTTCTTCTAATCTTTCCTATGGACTACTGTTTTGTTTCTGCATGACTATTTAGTTGCAACACAAAGAATACTAGGAAGACTTAAATTTTCATCAAGAGTACTATGAATAGTAACAGATTTTTTTCTAGTAAGTATCTAAGCTTCAAATAAGCAACTCTGTAAGAATCTTGTTCCTCCRATTTTTTTCCTYGCCATTTCATCTCATATTCTTATTTCTATACTTCTGTGATTATTCCCTATCCATTCAAATTGCTCATTTTCTWATTTACATTCTGTTGTGTTTATTTYGTACCTGAAAATAAATTTTTCATTCTCAACTTTACTTTAATCACTGATTCTATAAATTGTTTTATGTTAAAGTAGACAGCCTAGAAAAAGAACAGCAAAAAAATTATGGCAACAAAACCAGATAYATGAACTTCAACTCTTCTCAGACATTGACTAGAAAAATTCCAAAGACTGATATTTGGAGAAGAAATCCCCCTCCTAGGTCCAAATGTCAAACTGAGAGGGTCACATACTCAATCTACAACTGTTACCAACTCCATCTCAACTCTGGGACCAGGAAATCTCATTATTTTACAGTAATCTTTCATAGTGAGTAATTCCTTTCTGGCATGCTATCCCATCAATGCTGATTAATGTCAGTCTGCACAGAGCTAACAGAGCCTACTTGACACTGGCTTGGGAACTGCTCATTCCTGTTTGATGCTCTGACTTGGCTGCACCTAAATTAAATTACAATAGAGCAAGAATGAGTCCACAGAACAAATACAGGAAAAACAGCTAAGATAATTTAGGGACCTAGTACTGGACCATCCTATCTGAAAGGCAAYTAAAAAAGATGAAAGTCTTTGTATCTATTAATGAAAAAACAATATTTTCTTGTCTCACCAATGAGATAAAACAGCTTTGCGATTGATGAAATGGATGGTTTCAGTATCACTTCATTTGAAAATAATACAAAGTGTCCAATTATAGCATATCCTACCTAGTGGTCTATCCATCAGCTTCATCCCCCCCAAAGCTGTGATACCTCCACCCTGTGTCCTACAACCACTCCTGGTTTCATTCCCAAGCTAACTTATTCCTTATTCTCAGGCTCCATTCTGGAGAGAGATAAATTCTTCCTCCAAGGAAAAAGCAAAGCATGGCCCAGGGGTTGGCTTGCTGATGACAGAGAACCCAAAAGTGAACCATGCCAACAGTGGCTCCTTCTGGCAAGGGCAGCAGCCCTGCTGCAGCACGCTGTGTGTCCTCAGCTGCCTGCACATGGAACTATCATGTCTCTATCTTCAGGTTTCAAGAACAGCATTGCTGTGGGCTGTGTTATTTTTGGCACTTTGAACTGAGGAACCACACACACATATAAAACAAACAAAGAATATGCCAGGGCCAAAGAACCACTCTGTGAGCCAAAGGCAAGGAGGTGCAGCCCCAGCACAACTGCTCCAGAGTGACAAGGCAATCCCAGTACATGGAGATGGGATAGACACAGCCTACATTAGAGACAGAAAGAGAAGCTAATCAACTTAATTAATCATGAAACGCAACAAAGGGAGAGAGAAAAAAATTCTCTCAACAAAGGGAGAGAGAAAAAAAGGAAAAATGTGCAGAAGACTTATATTTTGGTTCCTTACATTAGTCTTCATAGAACAGTTTAGAAACCAGAATAATTATCTGTTTACAATGAAAAAAATCTTTAAAGCTGCCAATAATAGTTCTAGAATACCAGATTTGCCAACTGGGTATGTTAATAACATTAACTTAATAGCTAATGAACTATGAACTAATTATAAAGATTATGAAACGTTCATATATTGCTACTGAGGAAACMAAATATTTTGTGAGAAAAGGGGTATATATTTAATTAATACTTAATTAAATCTTAGGAGTCCAATTACCTGTAAGGGAATTATGGAGAAAACACTATAAAAGGAACTGGAAGACTGGAATAGCCAAAAAGAGAACTTTAAAAACATGTCTGTACAGAAATACTTACCAATCTGCTATGCAACTGAACGTCAATAATTTATCCTAGTCATCTAAATATGCATGCCTTTTTCCCAGTGTATTTTAAGGCATTTTATTCCATAGAATCAATTCTTGAGGTTACCCCAAAGCCAGAACAGATGGAAGATAATGAGGAAAAAACAGGAAGTCAAAGCATAGTTATAATTTTTAACACAATTTAGGGATGAACAATTTGTCAGGCTGCACTCTTGACAGAGAATTCACAGGATATGGAAAGTCATTTCTTTACTAGTGCCTACAGCATAACTAATACCAATAATGCTCATCTAAATAATTGATACACTAAGGTCAAATTAACCCAATATCAAGTCTAGACAGAAAAAGAAGTCATATTTCTTGATAAATACCTCTTAGAAATGCAATTTTGTTATTAAGAAATGTGATTATTTAGAAATATTAGCTATTTCTYGTAGTCAAATTGTAAACTATTGCAATTCATTCACTTGAGATACTTTGTGACAATATAAGCCAGGTGAGAATAATTATTTTCTGTACCTTTACATAAATGCTACCACTGCCTTCAAGTGAGCTCTATCATTAAATAAAAATGCACTGAATKTACTGAAGCTTATGTACAAAGGTAGGAACTTAAATATATATTTTAAAGTCCTCTTCCAAAGGCAGTTTGCATTCAAAGTAGTAATTCCTTTAAAGTCACGTCACTCTAGCTTCTTATTAGGATTGGTTTTCAGTCCTTCATTCAGTTTTCCAGTTACTGAAGAATGCTTCTCTCCAACCCATGGAAAGTGCATTTCCAACTATAATGTACCCTCACAGGAAGTCAGTAAAACTGCAGAATGCCTTTCATGTGATGATTTGTTGAGGTTTTTTTTCTGAGACATTGAGTCTGTGCAGTGTGGTCTCTTCCCTATCAATGCCTCAAGTATTTATATAATACTCCAATTAACTCTGTCATATTCTTGCCATTTTCACAACTGCGTTTTTAATTCTTTACAAAACAGACACCTTTCTCATGTTTCTTATTACTTCTCTGCATGCAATGACTTTTCTAAAAAAATTGCCTGAAGTTCAAAAAGCTTACTAATTAATTTCTTAAAGGCTCTAACTTGCATATTCAAATTTTCCAAGTGACTCTTCCCTTGATGTAAGACAGTTTTCAATCACTTCTAATCACACATTTTTCTGTTCTTGCCTTTCCCCCTCATCAATTTAAAAAGCAAAGCATACTTGATCTCGTCTACTTTTAATTAAAGGGCCTCTTTCCTTATAGGTTTTTCCTGATAATATCAGAAGTACCTTGTAGTTCTAGTGCTCTAGGCTCCTCCTACACTATACTCCTACTCCTCTACAGAAAATGTGTGCCTAGTTCTGTAGATTTTTCTTGTCTACTCTCCATTGACAGTACCTTCTGGAAGTCTTCCTTTAAACAAGTAATCTTCTTTCAATTATACTTAAAGTGTATAGGTAACAATTTGCATACTTGCATGTATTATATAAATTTGTCTGTTTTGCATATTGAGTTGGAACAGTTCATAATCTACAAAGTATGAATACTCTTTTTATATTATGAACATTTCCTCCGAGGTCATTAAAAGTAAATGTTCCTTGAGATGTACATTGTCTTCTACTCAGTACCAGAAGACTAAGAAAAGTAAGAATTAAATTAAATAAACAAGAATATATAAAGAAGAGGGAGACAACCATGCTGAATGCACATTAGGAGAAAAGCCAACAAACAGATTTGCTTAAAAGTAACAAACCATCTAATGAAGAAAGCAACAGTTCTTCACAGCCATTTGCTATAAAGTTTTTAGACTAACAGGTCACAAAATACACAGGACAACTTGTCTCTAGCAGCAAATGAATGCCTAAATCAGGAGAAAAGAAAATCCATTCAAAAACCAAATAACGAATCATCTTTTTAACAGGTAAAGTTATCTGAAAGTACCCATTTGTCATCTACTATATGACACACAGGAAGACTGTTACTTGCCTTAAACATGGATTTATAAAAAAAATATTGTCTTGCTGTTTTTATGTATTCTTACTCAGGAATACATGGTTCCATAATGTCACTGTCATTACAACTTTCTGTCAATCCCAAAAGGTATTAACACTTCTAAAAAATGTTACTAGTACAAATAGTAAAACCTTCCTTATAGCTCCAATTATGTACACATGCTCATAATTTTCAATTTTGAGCACTGGTTTTAAAAATTCTTAGTATTTGTATGTTTGCCTATATGCCCAGACACTGATTGATCTTTTAAGGAATTGCAGTTGACCTGGCCAAATGATTTTGAACCTGGAAGAATATATTAGCTGCTCAGTTTTCATCAGAAGAGATATTCTGATGCCATGGTAATTTTGGAACTTTATTTTGAATATTATGTATTATGCATACTCATTTACCATGTCATCTGTGTTTCTTCATCAACCACTGCTACCATACTGCAATTCAAAAGTCTTCATCATTTCCTTGTCAAAAGTTATCTCCTTAGGAATGTCACATAATAGAAACTAGATCAGTGTTCATCACTCTTGTCACTGATGTGCATGGGGAGAATTTACAATGCCCAAGCACTTTTTGGATTGCTCTTCACTGCTAAAACCTTGTTCATCTTTCTCAAAGTACTAAGGCTTCTTGCATTTCTGTTTAGTCACTTATTTTTCTTCTGATTGGAAATGAGTCATACAATCTGGACCTAGACTTGTCTTAAAAATCAAACTACCCATCAGTTACCAAGAGCAGTACTTCTTTTTCTAGCATCTGATTATTTGTTTTCTCAACCTTGTTTGTAATGATTTTTCTGACCTAACTTTACCCAGCTAAATGTTCTCCCCACTATCTTAAACTAGGCATCTCTCATAAGAGTGGGATGAATTCCCAGCTAGACATGCCTGTCTCCCTTAATTACATCTAAAAAGAGCACAAACAGCTAACAAACTCAGCTAATATGTAGCCTAGAGCAAGTAATTTGGAATGTTAAAATGGAAAGTGTATAGCATTAGTTTACCCACTCGTCTCCTTGGAGACATCATGAAAACATATATTTGCTTTAATGCATTCTAGAGCTCCACTATGACCTCAGAAGTGAAATTCCCTAAAATACAATCTCCTTCCAAACCCTCTTGGAATTCCCTATCTCTGGAAAGGTGCTTTTCAGTTTGATCTTCCATTTTTCTTCTTGTAGAAGCCAGGTACACATTAATTCACTTGGGACGTCATCTTTCTTTCTGCACTTCACTGTTCATTATGTTTGGAGAACCTGAACTGTTACACTTCTTCCTCTTATGAAGCCAGTTTTGCCTGTCACTTCCACCCCAGAACTTCCCAACTCTGTCAGTGGACCCTTGTCATGGGCTATGTTATAATGATTTTTACTCTGTTAGTCACCTGCACTGTTTATAACTCTCCTCGTTAGTGCTCTCTGCCTTCATTATCAGTTCACATTGGTTCTGGCAACTGAAGAGTTGCCAACTGGTTACTTTAGTTCTTTTAAATTATTCATATTGATTACTTTGACAAATGTGACATACATCTCAGCCTGGAAATGCAGACAAAGCAGAGAGAGGGACAAAGCCCTCTGTTTTCATTACAGTGGCTGCTACAAGTAATATTGTATACCTTTCTACACAGTGCAAGCTCCACAGAACAAAGAATTTATATTTCTTTGTGTATCCAGCACCTAATACACTTTGATGAATATTTTGACCGTATTAATCAAAGGTGATAATCATCTCATGTCTTCTTTAATAGCATCTTATGCACATCTCAGCAAATATGGCTTCTTATTTATTTGAGCAACGTAACAGGCCAGATTTCACTTTGCCTTCTGGAAAAGTCCTACACCAGCCTCTCACATTTTCCTAAAGAAACAGACTATTTGCAGATTTTATTGCCCTTTTCTCCTCAATTCTTATATCTATTTCTTGTACTTTGAACAAGCTATCAACTCCAAAATGCTAAATTCAATTAAAGTACTAGAAATGTTACATATTTCCTAAAGATGCTTATGCAAAATAAATACAGGGTAAAATCTCAATTCAATGAATTAAACCTCATTTTTGGATCTTCAGGCGCTCAGTTTGGTAAATTTGTTTTTTACATATAATTAATTAATCAGTAGCATAGAACTGCATGTAACTGTTTCACATTCTCTCACTATGTTTACTATCTCTGTCCCCAAGGGCTTTTAACAGCATCAACCTTCCCCCTCACCAAGACTGGTTTTGGAGCAGGTCACTTACTTTGTGATGCGGTCAATGTTAGCAATCTGCTTCTGGTTCCGGATTATTTCTATAGCTGCCCAAAGGTGCTGGATTGCCTTTGTGTCTGCCTGTCGTCTCTTCGTTAGGCGTGCCATGACCTGCTCACCTGCTCAGCTGCAGCCAAGAAATAAGAAAGAAATAAATAAATAATGTAGCAAAAGTTAAGCAAGAATTATAAAATAAATTACGTGAAATATGATTACAAGGAAAAATGTATTGTTGCAGAGGCATTCAATTTGTATACAACTACATGTTTTCAAGTGCTTAAAGAGCAGAATAAAGTGAAAAAAAGTAGTTTACAAGAATCCCTTTCACATCATGTAATCAAAAYGGAAGACAAAAGGCAAGCAGTAAAATATATTAAATCAATAGCAAATTTAGTTCATATCTCAGCTCCCTATATTTGGTAAAGATGCAAAACTACCCCAGTCTGAAGCTGCCACAGCCTCCTGCATTGCCTGAAGCCCTGAAAAAGGGTGAGTGGTTCTTGACTACATCATACAGCATAAGCACAAATTCTGACACAGAGAAAAAGCTGGACCCACAGTTTAACATGAAACACAGTCCTTGGAGTATTACCTTCCATGTTCTTATCATTTACAGGTATTTAAAAAAGGTCCATTCTATGAGGAAAAACCAGAAGTATATTTTCATGGATGATAAATCTCAAAAAAAATATTTTGGAGCAGTTCCATTTTCTGTAACATGCTAAAACCCAACAGGGCCAAAGTGCTTCTGATGGCATTTGCCCATCTAACCAACCCTGAACAGGAACATAATGAGCATCTGGCTTTGTTTACAAATTTTCCAAAAGCTGGAGGCAATGAGTACAGATAAGCCATAAATCGCCTACAGCTCCACTACAGGCACAGAATCCCTTTTTAAAAGCTTAACGATGCATTTTGATCACTAAATAACTTTCTTCCATTGCCACCACTTTCTCAATGAAAAAATGACTGATTTATGAGTGCTACCAAGGTCTATAATTTATTTTAGAGCTCTGTCCTCGGAATGAACCCTGTGGTATGCACGCGGATATTTGTAGCTAGCAGAATATTAACTTCAGTAACCCAAAATAATATAAAAAATTCAAAAACATTTCACCATCTGTGCAATGTTAAAGATGGGAATTTAGGTACTAAAAGTGTCCCTGCTCTCAAATTCAGAAAAATGAAATAGATTTGAGTATTCCATCGATTGCAGCGATGCAATTTTCAAGTCTATGGGACCTACAGGTACTTATCAAAGAGGGCTCTCAAGTTTTAGATCTGATATAAGCTCGGCAACACTCACTAACTTTACAGGTGCAATGAAATGAATGGCAACATTCCATTATTAAGGATAAGAAATTATTTTAAAGCATTATACTTTATGCTTTTTCCATTTAAAGAAAAAAAATAAGGAAAATAAAGATGATGTGAAGAGGTATGTACACGCCCAGGTCCAGGAGGCATTCCTGGCTGCAGGAGATATCAGGGAAGGGCAGACAAGAGCAGCACATGAGAAGATGTGGTGTGGTCACACATCGATCCCACATTTCAGCTTTAGAAATCTCCTCCCTCTGGGGTTTAAAGCAAGGGCAACTACAGAGATCTCCCAGAAAAAAAAAGACCAAGAATACAGTTTTGAAGGAAGGATAAGAGGGAATGTGACAGACATACAGCTAAGAGTGACAGCAGTAGATAGCATCGCCTGACAATGATTCAGAGAAAGAAAGTCTCTATTGGGAACAGCAGGAAAAGACACTTCATCCCTGTAAGCTCCTCTGCATTCATTTCACAGAACATTAGGCCACTGCAAGTTAAAAAAAAACCCTGCTAATTTGTAAGAGAAACATATAACTATTTGTAGAATTTAATTTTCAAGAGAAATCGAGTAAAGCACAAAGGAAGTTAGATCTTAACGCGAAACATGACAATCTTTACAGGCCTMTTGTTTTAGCATAAAACTTCTTTCCTAACACAGACATGACTGAAAGATCATTCTTCTTGTTCCAGCCCTCCACGAACCCTCTGTACAAAAGCTGTCAGACGATAAGGCAGCCAGCAAGCTGGACACGGGGTCCCTTGCACAGCATCACATCCCCATGCGGGGAGCAAGCGTTTGTCCTTCCTGACCCCCACAGCAGTGTGAAACAGCAGACCAGTTCTCAGTTTATTTAGCAATCCCRACTCCTTTAAAAATAGCCCCTATTTCTGGCAGCCCAGCATACGGCKGCCGTGCCAGCATCACACCCAGCACAGGGGATGGCAGAGTTTTCTCTCACAGCCCCATGATGCCTGTCCCCAAGGGCACAGCACAGGGCAGGGTCCTGGGGAAGCCACCTGCCACCTCTGCACGGTGCCATGGCCCYGCTGTGCAGCCAAAGGGATGGCTGGCCTTTGGGAATTAGGAATTCCCACTTCTCCAGGGCGGGAGAAGAAGCCCATGCTGGAGACAGGGAGATGGAGAGGGAAGGAGCACTATAACCATGAGCTCCTGAAGCCCTGTGGCTGCAGAGAAGCAAAGGCCCTATGGGATCAYTGTTTCCTTTGGAATGTGCTTTCAGAACAAACTCTCCCACCAGCCCCTCACCCCATCCTTGTTGTGCTGTGTTGGCTTGAAGCACTCCCAGGCCATGCCCTGGGCTATGGACAGGTGTGTACCTCCCATCCCTGCACCCTGCAGGGATGTCACATCACCAGGCCAGAAGTTACCCCCAAAACACAACCCAGGTGGGTACCCCCTGATGGCTCCCTGCTSCCACTGCTGCACACACGGACACAGCCTTGGCTCTTCCCCTCTGTTCATCTGGAAAYAACAGCAATAGGGGCACAGCAATCACACCTGCTCTATTTCCTTTTTGTTTTACTCAAGATACAATAATTTTAGCTGGTGTTCTGCCTTCAAAGAATATATCTTTCACTTTCATAACTTTGGTTTACTATTTAGGGCACTTTTTTTAAACTTAGGAGTTGACACTCTACTACTGAAATAGCAGCTCTTACACACCATACTGCCAAAAATACAAAAAATAGGGTTTTTTTCCAAAAGCCCAGACTACTTTACTGTTATTTTAATCTTTTAATTGCATGGTTTAGAAAAAATACACAGTCTTTTTACATTACAGAAAAAGTTTAAAAGATTGTGGCATATTTCTTGCTGTTCATTGCAGTCACTCTACCTCTATGGTAAAACTAACCACAAAAGTCTACTCCCTGAACTCCTGCAAAAATATACGCAGTTTTTTATATTATTACAATATTTTCAAGGAAACTTGTATCCAACTGTTAATAGCTCATACAATGCCTTCGAGTGCTACTTCCAAGCAACAGAAAATCCTCCCAGCGTCTCCACAGGAACACCTTATTCATGCAAATAGTAGTTTACATTTTAAAAGGAGACATGTTGGAGTCTTAAATCTGTATTTATCACTCCTGATTATTTGCTTATGTGTGGGTTCACACACACAYACACACAGAGGAGAGAACAAGCATAAACATGCAGTGCATGTGAGGATGTGTAAAAATCTATGGCTCAGAGAGGTAAAGTATCCAAAGAGGCTGATTCACCCATGCAGTCTTTTAAAGAAGTTCGAAGTCCAGAAACTCTTTAAAACCACAATACTGGATTGTACATTTACAGATAACTGCTTGAAAATGTTACTCATTCTCCTCTTTTGTTATAGCATTCATATAAAAATCCTGGAAAGAAAAACTAAAAGCTGAAGTATACATTCAATCAAGCTGAAGTATACATTCAATTCCTTTGTCTGATTTGCTGGGCACTATGCTCATTTAGCTGTCCATACAAAATTACTTGCTCCATGCCACCTCTGTCATGTTTTGTTAGGAAGTTTATGGTAGGATACAGCTTCTGAGAGAAACATTTACAAACACATATGACTGAAAATCTAGGAATTTATATCAGCAGGATCTGTCTTAGGTTTTGTAGGCATCCATGAGACGTGCAGAATATAAGAAATATCCTCCTAAAAGAGAAAGTTTTGTGCGGCTGATGCACCAGCCCACACACTTCCATCACACCCTCACTCACACAGGGCCCAAAGCAAACTATTTATACTCTCAATTTTCAACTCTCTAACTTTTCCTCATGCACTCTCCTTATGGTTTTACTGTATTTTGTATTTTTGAATCCCTCTTTAATGTCCTAAACATATTTTGAAAAGTACACCGCCTTACTGTATACATTTGGCTTTTCCTCAAGTGCCAAATGTTACCCACACTTCTCACAGGCAGGCTCAACAACCTGTGCTTTATCTTGTGAGCACAAGAGATAACACACACAGCAGGGCTTATCTTGCCAGGTCCCCAGCACAGCCTCAGTGCGCGTGGCAGTGGTGGCACCGCAGTGGCGAGGCACACRCTGTCACAACAAGAAGGCCACCAGTCATCAGCACACACTTGGCTGAACCAAACGCTGYGCAGCTGTCTGCTGCAAGAGTGCTGGTTATGGAAATCTGAACTGCAAGTCAAAATAAACAAAAATCACCTTGCAGCACGTCAAGGAATTCAGCCCAAGGAACCTCCTGACCTGCTGCTTGCATCCAAGTTAGCAGATAATATCAAGTACTGACTTTAACTAGAAACTCTCCCTGCACACAGAAAAAACTCAAAGGTAGTCAAATCCTGCCACGTGGTAGCTGTTAAACACCATTGTCCAGGCAAAATATGATGCTTCTGAAAACTTCACTGGTAATGTGGACTTTGCACTGAAGCAGACGGCGTTGCAGTTGGGTGCTGCTGCTCTGATGGGAGCTGCTAATTAAGAGCTGACAAGCAGTAGCTTGTTAAACCTTGGTTTTGTACTTCACTCTAAGCGAGGCTACCTATGGTGCTCAGCCCTTCCAGCACAAAGTCAAACAGGTTAAACTGCATCCCTGCTATCAGCCACCACTTGGCTGGGACTTTGTGTGCACTTAAATGCAATGGAAAGAAGGTTTAAGGAGTTGATCCTTGCCACTGCTCAGCTACTGGTGTCTGCCTTTTGGCCTCACAGACCAAAAGGGGCTATTTCTGTTTCTTCCACAATACACTGTGAAAGATTTTAGGCTCAAAAGCAGGAAGAAGCTAGGCTCAGTCCTAGCTTTTGTGGCTTTCATGCTGAGTTTGGGTGGTTTGGGAACTTACACAGGCTCAATTTCATATTTAYAAGTACTTTATAATATGGGGTCTAGCGTTTCTTAAAGTGTAACTCTTTATAGTAGGTATAAAAYTGTATATATGAGCAGTACAAAGAGTTCCAAATGTCTAGCTTTGTTCTTCTACTAAATAGGAGTCTACCATTAAAATACAGATTTGCAAATTAATGCAGAGTTTAGGTCCCTGGACTTCATACAGATCTCCATTATACTGTGAACTTCTGCAAGATTAAAATTTAGCAGTTTACAATTTAAACTGCTGTTAAATCATATCTTTCATCACGGTGCAGTGGGAGTGTGAACTCTTAGTCTTCCCCTCCTACAGCAATTGTGATTAAAAGTGGTAATTATTCTATTTTTACATAGGAAAGGTACAGGTGAAAATGTCTTGACTGAGAAGCAACATAGGTCATGCATGGGGCAAAAACAAGAGACTGTTTAATTTCACATCTGCCTTCCATAACTGGTGATCCAAAAATCTGGGGAGAAGCTGCTAGGGTAGGGACAAAGGTTTTGGTAGTAGAAAATGCATATTTTGCTTACCATTTATTTGTCTTCATGAGTGTGCAAGATTATAGGCATAACCAAAGATTTGCTGGGCACCTGGCAGCAGGAGATTCTCTTTTGTAAGACTGAGGGTTATCAGAARCAAAGATTTTGCATACAAAGTAATTTTCAAATGTTGAAGAATAAGCAAGTGGTTTGGTATATTAGATATTTATTTTGGACTTAATCCCAATCCACTAAAATCAACAAATGCCTTTCTGCTGACTTTCCAGGGTTTTGGAGTAAACTTTCAATTGCTGTCTGATTGCCACATCCTCACAATGAAAAACTTAGGGATGTGTTGAGTGATGTGAGTGAAACTGAAAGATTAACAAAGGCTTGTGACTGAAATAGGCAAAATTTCTTTGTTAATTAAACTAAACTCAGAAAATCAGAGTATAAATTAATAAAAGCTACTGAATTCTTTGGGTTTTTTTGGTTTTGTTTGTTGGTTGTTAAGTTTTTTTAATTAGGAGATCAGTTCAGGCTGTAATGCTATCATTTTGGAAGTTATTAAAACACAGATTTTTGCATGTTGAATGCGTGTCATTCCTAATGAAAATCTTTTTATTTCACTGTTAGCTTAAGGTCTACACAGTCTATTCAAAAGAGGAAAGTTTATTAGCATAATTATCCTAAATATTTCCCATGTGCAAGTACAATATCCCTGCTGATCTGTGCAGTTCCACCTTCTGCATTTCCCAACTGCAAGGTTTGTAACCTCGATGTCATGCAACTTTTTGTGTGAGGTTTTGCATAGCCCCTGAAGTGCAGTACAGACACAAAACAGAACTGCATGAATATAAAACTGTAATGTTTTGCTTCGTTCTCTCTGCAATTTAATTTCTTCCCCAACTCCTGTACACAGAATACATAAAAGCTTTTGCTTTTACCTTGTGCCATTTCAGGATGGCAGTGAGCCACTGCAGAAATCTGAGCCAAGGACACTACAGAATTAAAGGCCCCAAGAATACTTTTACTACACATATGTGCAAGGTCTATTTTAATCCCTGATACTGCATTTATTTCAATTGTACTGTTTTCCATTCATAAGTAAGTGTCCTTCACTGGGGCTAAGGCAAACAGCAGTTGAATGTTAAGCTCAGACATTTTGAATCATCAGTATACAAATGGTAGAACTCTTTATTTTTCKTTTGGAGCCAAACTTGGACTTTCCTGTTTAATTAACTCCCTGTGTTAGACAGAACTTGACACAGATATTGAGGTGCCATCCCAAAAGAGAATTTCTAAAAGTGTAAGTGCAAACAGAATATAACAAAATCTGATATGARGCATCAACACAAGATGCTGAGAAAGACTGAATAATAGCCATATACTCCAAACAAAGGCTGTCCAATGGTCTTGTTGGCTATCAAATACACATACATGTACAGGGCTGAAATGCATTCTGCTGCCTCTCCAGCCAATCCCAGTCCAGAATTTCAGAGACAACAGCAAATGCCATTCTAATATTTGAAAGAAACTATCCTTTGTTCCTGTCTGGCAGAAATCACTGAATAAAACTTAATCTAGCAATGCAAGTTTGGTAAAAAGAAAAGCATAGCTGCCAAAGAAAGTAACATAGTTGAAAGAGCTGAAAGCAAAGAGCCAAAGCTGTAACCAGCAATGTCGCTRCACCAGCTTCTAACAACTGACTTTTTTGGTGATGGTCATCATGTTTTACTCTTGGTACTGTGCCTAGGCAAGCTGAGGCTCATAATATATTTTTTGCTATGGATCTGTGTTAAGACAAGGTTCCACACTGATCTTCTAAAATAAACAGTATTTTCCTTAATACTTCAATAAACAGTAATACCTAATACTTCAATTTTTAATTGGTATTCAATGCATAGAGAGTTAGTTTTTACAGCCAGGAAGAGAATTAACAGTTACATAGGAACATCAAGAACCRCACAAGTTTCTGGTTTACTGAGAAAATAATGTTTCAAAGCAGTTCTGTGGAGGTTCACACTGGACATTAGGAGGCATTTCTTTACCTGCAGGGTGATCAAACACTGGAACAGGCTTCTAGAGAGGTGCTTCAAGCCTCTAAGTGTTTAAGAGGCATTTGGCATTTTCCCTTAATAACACGCTTTAACTTTTGGTCAGTTCTGAAGTGGTCAGGCAGTTGGACTAAATGATTACTGTAGGACTCTTACAACTGAAATATTCTTTTCTTTTCTATTTTACTCCTGTTTTATATGACCACTGAAAATGCATACACTGTTAATGCATTTATCAAACTTCTGAACTTCTAAAAAAAGCAAWTTAGTTTGGTTTGATTAAGGCTTAATTAATGAAATTAAGTTATGCTAAATGCTTTCCACAATGAAGCTTGCAGTAGTGTAAATTGTTTTAAAAACACAGTTCTTGCAAAATGATGCAAGTTTCTTATGAAGATAAACTTCAGCTTCCATAGTAACAAAGCCTCTTACTTTCAGTATGATGATGTACTAGACTAATACTAAATAGATTTTAAGCTGTTCATCTGCAAAGACTACTCATCTTGGGGCAAAGGAAGTTTCTGTACAAAAGATGGTCCAACACGAGTAACTTCAACATCACTAAATAATACATGGCTCATACAAGGTGTAAAAGGATCRTCCTACACATTTCTTGTCCCCTGTCACAAAAAATAATGAGGTCTAATCAGATTTGGTTTTTTGGGAATTTATCAAAAATAATGCTTGCAGCCAAGCTGCTGTCAGCAGCACTCTGGKCTCCCCTGTACAAATGCACATGGACACAAGCAAACCACACACACCTGCCTTGATGAGAGGGGCTTCAACCAACACGTTTTACCTTCCATTTGCCACAGAGTGAGAGCATAAAGAGGGTCAGTTACAGAAGATTAAATGACACGTGGAGATAGGATCATGTTCTGAACCCACACTGCACACTAACACAGGCTTTCTGTGGTTTAACTCCACCCACTACCAAATCCCGCATTTTCCAAAGCAGCCTGAAGCTAAACCACTRAAAGATGCTCAAGGAGAATCCATGGAAGGAGTTAACTCCTAATGAGCAGCCTGGGCTGTTTCTCTRTGTAGACAAGCCCTTAGTAAATAGATGCTTCCTGTCCTCTCCCTTGGCTGTAGTGAGCAGAGATGATTAATGCAGCTATGCATCCTGACAGGCTCCAATGCTCACTTGGTCGTAAAACAGGAAAAATCATGGCCAAAGAAGGCTGATGGTGAGGGCTGGAATTTCAGTTTGGATGATAAATAGATGCCACTTTGATTCTGCAATTCCCTCTAATAAAAAATGATAGGTGGAAGACATCTTAGAAAATGCTAAGAAATATAAATGAGAAGAGAAGCTCCTTCTCTGAAAGCAAGCTTTTGATCATCATCTTCCTTTCTGCTCTGAAAACTAAGGAGCTCAGTTGTTTTGTAAGCCTCAACTGAACTGATGCAGTAAATTTCTCTGTCAGTAAGTAAGGTATAATAAATAAGGTATGATGACATAAATAAATAAATGATTTTTCATGGTATATTAGCAGGGAATGTAATTCTGCATAGGGTCAGTTTCACACTAAACAATGAGAAAGAGAGATACATTTTCCAGAATCGTGAATGTATGGAAAAGTACAAATCATGAAAAAGATAAATTCATTGCAGATTATGTAAACTATATGGTATAACAGATCTGATGTTGACTTTTTTTCTGATTTAATGTGAGATTCCAATTTGCTGGGGTTTTTTTCTCTTTCTCTGAACTACACACAACTGACACTATCTTTAAAGTACAAATTGTGATTCTGGTGGTAGCAACAGGACCTAAACCTTAGATGTTTGTAACAACTATGCCTCTACCGGGCTGCATTTTTATTGACAAAAGGCAGCTGAATCAATTTTTGTTGCTCCTTAACAAAAACATAGTCTGCCTGAACTTGTTTCTTTCAAAGCTCTTCTTTTTGGCCTCTCCCTCTCTATAAATAAAAGCACAGCTACAGAACTTCTAAAACTGCTCAGATATTGAATTATTTTAAGAGTGAGTGCGTTGTGCAGGCATGACCACTTTTCTCCAGTAATCAGGCCACAAGCAACATTAGCTCAGAGGAGACTTTCTCTTGTCAACAGTAATCTCTGGGAAAGCTGATACTATATAAAGAAAACAAGCACAATTCTGAACCAACTAAGGCTTCCAAACTAAAGCTCCTTCAAGGCCAATATGCCTGGGCTTACCCTTGGAAACTTTCAAAAATATACTCAGAACTTAGAGTGTTAAAACACATTGATCTGTAATGCAGGTAAGATGAGCCTAAGAAAAACACTGCCAAAGCTTACATGCTTCTACAACATTAATCAAAAGAAACTTTCAGGCAGGGAGAGGATCAAATTGTAAAATCTGAGCTTTAGATCCTGCTTCTGAAATTCAAGGTGAATATCAGAAATAACAGACCTGAAAGTTTCAGTCAATGATCTTCCACCTGTGGGACAGTTCATTAAGAGAAAGAACAATGCATGGTGGAAATGGAAGCCTTTACCCTAGTGCTCATCTTGCTTAGCTTTCTCTTCTGTGTTTTTTAGAGAATCTATTTCCTAGGTTGGGCACAGACATCTGGCCTAAAAGTGCAATCTGAAGTATATTTGGAGCATATGTTCTTTCCTTCACAGGCAGTACCCAAACTCACTAATTACAGGCATTCCTACACGGCTTTCCTCTCATCCTACCCCAAACCAACTCCATCATCACTTCCTAGTGAAACATAATCCCTATCCATCTCTAAGGTCTATTCCTATACTTTTTATACCTCAAAAGCAGGTAATTTATTAAGTTTACTTCAGATTAGATTGCTCAGCTCTCCCCCGAAAACATTCATGTCTGGACAAGGACAAAGCTTGCCTAGAGGACAATTTACAGATGTGAGAACAGCAGTTTTCATGAAAACCAATGTACAGTGAAAAACARCTGCATTCATAACTAAACAAATCCTGAAGTGGAAAACAGCTGAGTATAATCATGATCCTTTTCTTTTTATCTTTGCTGCAAAAGTTAACAAATGGAAAAAATGAAGAAAGTAAGTTTCAAAACCATAAACTTYATATAGAGAAACCTTAAAAGTCAAAACATTACTCAAACAAACAAAGATCTTCCAAAGATCAGAGCAGATGATGGAAGTATGTTGCCATTACTTCAGACAACACCAGTCTCTCAGCAAACCTGGTAATAGCTGATATCAAGAAAACCTCAWCCTACCATTTCAGGTTCGTATGTCCTTCCTATATGCTCTTTAAAAGCAGGAGGGAGGAATATACCACTTAACTTTATAACCAGTTCTTGGTGTGGCCCATTGGGTGGCAGAGGTTGGGAAATGGGTTTTTCTGGCACAGAGTTTTTCCCAACATTGTAATCTGGGACTACACTCTCAAATTTGTTGAGCTGTTTCAAARACCTTGGTGGGAGTTCTAGGGTGATCTCTTTTTAATATATTTTCTATTACCCATAACTTTCAGATGCTTCCAACTCCTGTTTCTCATCTTCTCTTACCCGAAGCCAACTTACATGTCTTTATTTTTTAATGCAGAGAATTCTTCCCAAGGCTTCTCAAGGGCCAGTTGTGAGTGAACAGAATTATACATTTTTTTTCCTGAAAATCCATTTCACATCAGCCTGATTCTTGCATGTTATATCTGTTCTGTACAACTTTGGTAAAATGAATCCTTTGACCACTGGCTTGCTATTATATTCATATTCATGTCCATGGCATGTGCTGGAGCTACAAAGAGCCCAGTGCTGCTCTGGGACTTCAGCACTTCCCACTTGCAGGATGATGTTTTGTGTCTCCTCGGGCGRGAGCATCTGAAACCTATTTCTTCAAGCACTGATGATGGTGATGTCGATGACACAGAGCAGATCACAAAGGCCCTTTGGGGAGGACATTACTCCTAAACACTCAAGAGCTCTTCCTGCTCTATCATTATCTAGGGCTGAGGTTTATTAAAGGCAACAGGAYCACACTGTTCTATTCTCAGCCATTTCTTTTGAACACTGAAACATGGGATTAATAATTTTGTCACCAAAACTAGGACTTCATTTTTCAGATTATTTCAGTTTTCACTATTGCCAAGATTTGGCTGGGGTTTTATTTTACTCCTTTCACCTGAATGCAAATGAATGATAKGGAGCTCTGACACTGAGACTTAGCCCTGCAGGGTGGGGGAAATCCCTAGATGTGCAGGATATAACTGAATTGTGTGCTATCCCCTTGGCTACCAACAAGTAAAAGCCCAGAAAAATTAACTAATCCTACAATCAGCTTCTCCTAAATTTCAGAAAATGTCATTCATTAAATACAGCCTCCTGTTCTGATTTCTGCAAAAATCTTTTCTGCGTAACGCAAAGAAAATGAACTGCAAGAATATAATTAAATTATGGCATTATCAAAAAGGCCAAATTTGTTGGTTTGGAACTTGGAACAACTTGGAATTTGGATTTACAATACAGTATTCTGTAGAAAACAAAATACTGGAGTTCTGGCAATCTTTCCAATCAATATTTTATTTCATCATGTGGGGATCTTTCAAACTAGACAGAAGACCTGAGTCCACTGTGCTATTGAAGCACCTGCCTGAAATACTCCAGTTGTGATGCCTAATGTTGAATGAGGCATTTAACTTGGGGCTACTTCACCAAGCACTAGAAACCACCTGAAACACAGTCTAACACTTCATCATCCTCTTAAGCTGCTCCCTGTCCTGTAGGACTGAATGCAAAGTGGAAACTGAGAGGATAATTTGCTCCTGACAGGGTTTTTGAAGCTGGATTACCAGATTGCTTTATTTCAGACAGCTACTCCTCAGGAAAGTGGTTATTTTCTCACAGGGGTGTAGCTTTTCTTCYCATGTAAGTCAAATCCATTAATGAAGAAAACCAAGTCTAAATCTGGGAGGACTCCATAATAGTAGTGATTTCCTTACAGGCTTATATGGCTGCTTCTCTTTRATACACTTGCTAAAATTCCTTCTAAAATTGTTTATAGAGTGTGCCCAGCCCCTATTTCTCACTTGTTCATGCCTGCTTCCTAGAGATTTAATTTAATTTTTCATTTTGCTCTTTTGAGTATGACAAGACATAAAGTGAGACTATGAGAGCTTCTTTTACGTTGAGGAGCAAGTTTTCTTTGTTTTGGTGACACCRAGGCCCCAGTGGGAAACCACAAAGTGACCAATGCTTTATTCTACCCAATAGCATGAAATCCAAGATGCTTTTCAGTGTTTTCACCTTTATTAATAGAAACAGAATGTGTTCATTCAAATGATGACATGCTGAAAGAAAACCTACGGGATACTGAACTGGTCATTTTAAACTGAAGAAAGACAAAAATGGTTTTGTTTTTAAATGCTTCACATCTGTTCTCCCAGTGCTGAGAGATTCTGACTTTTACCACCTTTTTTCTGTTGAAAATAGTCTGTTATTTATTTTTAGACACGAGATTTCCTACTGAAATCAGCTGCAGGTTTACAATCTTTGCTGAGTTCCAACAACAGAAAAAAACTTTTGAGGAGACTTTTCAGGTATTGTTTGTTGGAGACTGGTGCCACCACAGTGGTCAAACTAATTTAAAGCACTACTTTCAGCCAACTGCAAGAAATTTTCCTGTCCAGTCTAGCAGCACGGCTGTTGAACCACAGACTGTCCTGTCTTCATTTGTGCTCTTATTGCAGCCTGTGAGCCACAATGGTTTTGGTGTGCTAAAGAAGACACTGACATTCATGTCAGTCTCTGGATTGCAGCTTCTGAGTTTATGACAGATGGGAAACCAACAGAGGAGTTAAAATCCTGTGAATCCACGCACAGCTTATAGCCAGTAGCCATCTGGCTGGGGATCTACATAATACCACAAGAGGATGACAAAAAAAAAAAAAGGCAGTTTCATTTGCATTTCCTTTTCTCATCCCCTTCTTTGCCCTACCTGGTTGGAATACACTCTCTTACTTATACTTATTACAAACAATCTTTCAGCTATACGTTAAACAACTACAGTATTTTCCTACTAGCACTTTCCACACAGAAAAATAAATTCAATGTTAGGCAAAAAGTCCAACACATGACAGTATATAAGGTTTTCTATGGTAATAGACAGATAGGCAGGATTTAAGTGAAGTGAAAGCATTTGAGAAAAGAACAGAGAAGGGAAAGCACCAAGCAACCCCATTCAGTAGGGCTTCCAGTTGTTCTAAAAGCAATTGCAGGCAGAAAAAAATGCAACACAGGGCCCCTAAAGTATAATTACTTGAGAAAAAAATGTGGCCAACAAAAGTTACCTAACCTGTTCAGAGAAAAAAGAAGCTCTCTACCCCTAAAATGTGCTGGGAAGGCTGAAAATCTGGTTTTCAAAGCAAAAAAGGTAAAAGCTTTAGTAAAAACCCCCTTTGCACAGCAGTGTGTTCAGCTGGCTTGAGACAGGAAACATGCAAACCTTCCTTACAGACAAAAACCCTTTTTTGCCTCAACCTGCTGAAATGTTTAGCTAGGCACTTTCAGCCCCTGCATGTTTGTTGGGGTTTTAGCTTTCTCAAAAGAGCAGATTTCTGATGCAAAGAAAGAGGAGAAGCACTACACCAAGAATTCCTTTCCCTGTGAGCTGTGTTGCAAAAATGAGAGCATATTAAGCAACTCGAGAACAGGAAATAACACTGACAAACAAAACTGATATTCTTTCCATAATGTGGTCACTCAGAGGAGGACATTTGAAATTTCATCTCCCCAAATCAAGAAATGTTTATTCTACTTTTGGCAAGGCTGCTGAATGCATGTGTACTCCCTCCTCCTTTATGATCCTTTCAGTGAAGCACATAGTCACACTAGAGTAGAAATGAACTCGRAGCCGCGCAGTTTTCTCATAAAGCTCTCTCCTTGGGAAAATGTTGTTTTATTGGTCCCCAGATGGCTTGTGGAAATAAAAYAGTAGATATGTAGGAATGTATGTGAGATCCCTTCAGCTCACCTGGAGCATCTGGCACAGCAGGTGAGGGGTGCTGAAGCTCCAGCTCCACAGGCAGAGTCCTCCTGCTCTCTGTCCTTTTGTCAGAGGCTGGAAGAAGGGATTGAATGCAGCCGTCTATTCCTGAGCTAATCACTCCACGCTCCCTTCACACTTGACATGATCTACTCAAGGCTACAATTCATCTTGTTGTGAAGCAGGCATCACAAATAGGTCAGATGAATTAAGCTCTAAAATTAACCATTTCTCTCCAGGGAAGATGAAGCGAGATTAGGATGAGAAGTTCCTGTGGCTGGATTTAAATCACACACACTGCACTCAGGCTGCCTGCTCTTGCCTGGYATGAGGCTGTGCTTGCAGCTGAATTTCTCATATCTCAGCTAAGGGCTCTAGCCAGCATATTATTGATTTTTATGCTGCTTTGCCTTTTTTGGATGAAAAATTTCATCATTATGTTTTCATTTTCCATATGGACATCTTTGAATAACTGAAGATATCTTACTTTCCCTATCTTCCTAAAGAAAAAAAGTGCAGTTGTGTTTTTCATTGAGAAAAGCTTAAATAACTGCATTTTTTCCTGAAAAAACCCCAAACACAGACAGGGATGTTTCCTTTGTAACCCAAGTAATGTCAYTGCAATTCTGGTAAAAGGGCTGATTAATGACAATGTCTGATATATACTATAATTTTCAATGGGAATACTGTATATTTTGAATTTTTTTTCTTGTCAGATTGAGTTTTTAATTAAGAAAAAGTGCAGTGTAAGACACTTTTTAATTTTTCTTGTAAGAAGTGTGATTTTAATAAATGTGGCTATCTATCCAGACAAAATGAAACTGCAAAAGCATAACTGCAGAATTTTCTTCAGTGTTTTACAACAATGCTTTGTTAGAAACTGAGCTARAAAAGAAAATTAATATCCTTAGTTATTTCAAAAGGCTAACTTTCTCTAACTTTGACTCCTAGGTCACAAGGCTGTTTATTTCAGATCAGCAGTACCTTCATTTAAAGTAAAGTACAAATTTTTCATCCCTTTTTACAATGTTATGGCCTTTGTCCTCTGTATCATATCACTACTGGAACCATCATCTCACCCTCCTGTCTTTATCAGCACTCCATTAATCAAATTTATTTGCTTGGTCTGAGCTTGATTCCTGCATGCATTTTCTGATTACCTCCAAACAGTTTAACAAGTTCAATAAAAAGAAGCTGCAACCATATAAGCAGTAAAAAATTTCCATACTGATGTCTTTGTCTTCAATAATTTAAAATAAACACCTTCCTTTATTCCTTCAATTTGACCTTGACTTTTATGGACTCCATGGAAATAATAAAATGGAATGTAAAATAAATTTTAAAATGCTGAAGCCCAGATTTCAAGCTCTGTTCCAGAGAAGCTGTATATGGAACTACATCCCATGGTCCAGAGAACCTGCTCACAGCCTGCCCCASTCCCTTCCAGGACCTCCCTTTGGAGAAGTCATCCAGCACTTCACACTTAGGAGACATCTGACACTACAATTCAGGCCTTCAGCCTCAGAAGCCATCTTTAGCTCTTCCTTTGATTGATTAAGGGTTAATACAATGTTCTTCTATCTGCTGAAACATGTTACTCTTTCCTAATTTCCTGACTAAGAGGAAGCTGCCTCTAAATTCATTCCTATAGGTTTTATTTACAAAGGAGGACCTCATATAGGATTTAACTCTGCATATATTTAACTGTATATATACTCCTCATATTGCATTACAAATAAAATATTTTAASAAGCAGTTGTTATTTAGAACAAACCACAGAAATAAAAAGCTAAAGCAAAAATCAGATATAAAATACACTTCCATTTTTATGTCAAAAGAAATTGCCTACTTCATGCATTCAATTATCTTACTGCTGCTTATAAGAGATGGGAGTCTTCTGTGTGAACTATAACAACTGATTTTTACAAAAGAGTTGCATTAATTCTCAAAGTAATGTGCAAAAACCCTTCAAGTTCACTTCTATTTGATGTTGGCTCAGGCAATTTTGTGCTCTCACAGCATCCCATCACCAGGATCTTTTGTTTCAGACCCTGCCGGCGTCATTCAAGGCAGCAGCAGCACAGGGAAGCAGGGCACTGTTCTCTGTGTTCTGTATGACATGACGACATACAGGAGACTGTATCCTACCCCTAACAACTGCTAGGAGCAATGCCTCAMACAAAAGAGGCACTACAAATAACCAGAATGAACCTTACTAATTGCAGAAAGCTTTGCAGGTGACAGAGAGGAACGAGGCCTTTCCAGATGCTACAGGTAATGTGCTTATGTCTTAAATCATGAGAGTTGATTGCCCTTCTCTAGGCATGCTCTGCTGACACTGTTATTAGACTTTATACCATCAAGCCCTTTTTGAAAATTGAACCACTATATTTAACTATATGACCTCCATGGTATTCTACAGGCTAAATGCCTGCTGTCCAAAGCATTATTTATACTTTATAAAATTACCAGTTACTCATAAATATCTGATTTCTTGATTTTGTTTGATGAAGCTGAAAAAGAAGAAACACCACCTGATCATTTCACCTCTTATTTCATATTACTAGATATCTCAAACCTAATTTTTTTTACTATTCCATTTCCAAAACAAATATAGACTACACATCCATCCCACCCCATCACCTCCCAGACAGGACCTGTCACTCCTCTTTATATTATTTATACTTCTATACTTTATAGAACTTTGAAAATTTTAAAATGACTGTAAACTTTAAGCCTTTATCTCTTTGGTTTTTGGTCTCTCTCTTACAGTTASCAAGTGCAGCAAGATGACTTCCTGATACAATCCTTTAATCCAAACCCCTCCGGCAGGACCACAGAAGAATGAAAAGGAGTTCCAGATACATTGTTTCCCCTTCAGCTATTCTCTTTAAGAGTTATGGATTTTTCTTTACTCTTTGAAGACATCTGTATTAAATTAAGCACACAACAGTAATCCTAACAAACCCAAAATTTACTAAAACAAAGAGAAAATGGAATCAAACCAAAATAAATTGTTTACTTAACATAGCTGAATTTACAGTTCTCATACATTAACTAGATAAGGCATAAACTAGATAAGCTTGACTTCAGAAAAAAAAAAAAAGAATAAAAGAATCCTGTAGTTTATCCTTTGAAATTAAATATCCTTTCTGACCACACCAGTCAGCCTGTCAATGCTGCTTGCAGACAATTCTGGTTTTGTGTCCAAGAGATATGCTTAATAAACCCTGGTTAAGGTTTCCTAAACACTTCTCTGAACACAAAAAAAATGGGCTTTGGTAAACAATTTCAGTCTCCATTCTCTGAAGAGTTATACCATCGAAACAAAAAAACCTTAATTATGATTTATGACTGCCCTTTCAAGGTTTATGATCCAGCTCAAATATTGCCTTTTGCTAACCATCCTGGCTGGGTCTCTAGGTTTTGGCCAGACCCATGRGCAAATCTCATGTAAAGTACATTCCCTTCCTCTTCCACTTGTCACATGTGATGAGTTATAGGAAAGGAATAAGGGTCACTCTTAAAATCAGCTATGTTTCAAAACAAAGTCCAATGGACATTTGGAAAAAATCAGTCTTGGTTGATGTCTCAAATGACAGATTGTGCTTTGTTTCCACCTTTATGGGTTTTAGGACTCACAAATACAGTTTTTGCATGAGTACTCTGTATCACTTAGCAGGTGGCATTTCCCTGATATAAGCAGAGCATGACTCTTGGACAGATATAATAAAAACTGATCTGTAATGGAAACTTTTGCCACTTTGGAAGTATAATGAAAGTGGCAGGCTTGTTCCTTCTTATACACAGCCATGGATGCAAACATGCCAGCAAAAATGGCTCAGATAAGCAGAACTTCTTCCTGTTTAGCAAATAAYGACAAACTGCAAACTGCAGAACAGGCTCCACACCAACACTGAGGTACCAGAATCATGACGAGAGCAGTGGTGAGCAGATCCCATCAGGATCCTGTGACATTAAGTGTAACTATTCTCATCTTAGAGCATGGTCTAAGCCATTCTCAACCCTTTATTCTCCAGCTTCTCCAATAAATTTRAAATTAGAATAAATCCCAACATCCCAGACAAGAAACACTGAAGTCATGAAAGTAGTGGAGGTATTACAGAGCTACCTGACACTATCCACACAGGCTTGTCTGGTGTGATACAACCCCAGAGCCAAACCAGGGCTACTGCAATCAGCCATGAAAAAGAAGTACTCATGACTCAAAAGCARATTCCTGCAGGAGAAGGTTTGCTTGTGGCTCCCAGAGCTGGAACTATGTCACATATCATTTTTGGTGTGACTGGAGGCTTGGAAGAAGACTTGCACCAGCAGGAATTCAGGGTGTGGCAGCACTTTGGTTCCCTAAAGCCAAAAGTAAATGAACTGTGACCTCAGATCTGTTCAATAGAACATTGTATTGATTTAATTATTTTTTAAATTATGAAATCATACATAGGACAATCTTTCCAAGTTCCAGATCAAGTTAATTTCAGTCATTGCAGAGGCAAGCAGAGTTACTCAAACATTCAATTAAAATAACCTTACAGAACTGTATTTAAATTGTAATATCACTCTGATGATATCCAAAGCAAAACATAAAATAAAGGTCAAACTAGAGAACACTATGGAGCAATTTAATACCCATGAAAAATGAGCACAAGGAAAACAAAACTATTCCCCAGTGAAAAATGGTAGCAGAGGATGTGAGAAGGGATGTTATTCCTCTCCTTTATTGCTGCTCATCTAACAGAGAAAAAGAAAAGGAACTTCAGCATTTCTAATGGTAAAAAGACAACCCTGCCTTACCACACAACAAGGAAATAAACAGAAAAGAAGGTGCATAACCAAAATAAGACCTCACTGCTTGCACATCTCCCTCTCAAGCTCCAGGACACACACCCTGCCACAGGTGATTTTATTTTTTTTTAGTTTGCTCAACAGTTTCTTACAAGGAAATAATTTCATAATTGACTTAAGGCAAGGATTCCTTCTTAAAAACAACCAGAAAAAAATCCTAATGCTTTGGTAATCTCTCTCTTAATCCTCTCTATACATTATCACTGGAAAAGACTTCAAAAACTGATTAATCCAAAGATAATTATACTCAACTGTTCACCAATGAGGAATAAAAATGTATTGGAAGGCAGCTAATACACACCTTCCTTAAAAAAATAAATTAAATGTTCTTTCAAAATGCTTTCAGATGTCCATATTGATAATAACAATAAAAGCTAATGGATCTCACCTAAAAATCTCTAGTTGATTGCTTTAAAAATAAAGTTTTTATCAATTTTATAGAGTTTCTGCACACATCTGAGATGAGTCCAAAAATCTACCAATGCATTTAATTATTTCTACTGCAGAAATGTTTAGATAGCATGCCTCTGTCTGTGACAAGGGAAAGGCCTCCTTGTTTTTACAGGAAAAATATGTAACGTGTTAGCCATAAATTAGCATGCTACTTTGAGTAGTAACCATGAAAAATCAACCTTGATACAAAATTCAAATTATTCAGAAATACATTAATTTTAGATCCTGACCTTCTGGCTAMCACTGCAGTAGAATACAATTAACACTTTTCTGAGGCTCTCACAATGTATATTCAGAGGGTTTATGACTAAGTGATATATGAAATGATACAAGGCACTCTTTGAAGTACTGCAGACAAAAAAGAACATTGAAAAACAGTATCTGCCATGTTTACACACAAATATTCTGCATAAGCAAAGCCAAGCTAAACACGTCACCAGGATAGTTTCTTTACAGGGGGTGAATTCAGACAAATATTATTTGCYTTACATTAAAAATATGACAGAATGGCAGAAACTTGTTAACAAGCTAATGTTTTTAAACAAGAAACTGAAGACAGAGTGTATTTTAAGGGCTCATTTAAGCTSTAGTGTCAGAAAGGTCAGCAGAGTTTTCATAATTGTTCATGCTTAGGGAGGATGCTGGAAGAGTGGGAGTTGAGGCCYCATTTCAGGGGTAGGTAGGTGTGTACCAACACTGCTAAACAAGCTGAGTTTTTTAATTAAAAATCTTCAAGTACTTATAGTTTTAATATCTGAATTATCCTATTGCCTAAACCCTACAAAAAGTGATTAACAATGGTGAATGTGCACCTAGGTTCTGCACCATCATTTACGGACTGCTGCAGGATCATCAAGAGATGCACAACCCAAAATATATTTGTGACACCTCTGGCTTAGTATTTGCAGTCATTTATGGAACTTAAGGTAGGATCTTTTCATACTTGGGCTATAAAGGTGTGATTCACCAGGGCTCTTGACTACAGCATGGTTCACCTGGGATTCAGGAATGCTCAGCAGCACCCTCCACAGCAAGGAGCTGTTCTACACCAGAGCTGGGGCAGCTGATGGACAGCTCAGGCTGCAAGTGCTCTGCTGCCCCACTGGAGTGCTGCCACTTGCACAAATAATTACATATTWATTCTATCATGGCACAAACCCTCAAATCCTAGATAGCTGCACACTTCCTAAGGTCAGAGACCAAATGTCCATGTGCCTCACTTATCCACTAAGATCATCCTAGGCAGGAGATATTAACTCTCATGTACACTATTTATACTTCCAGTGAATAAACCTTCATCACTGTGATATTGACCATTAGTTTGTACCTGGAATTTAATTTTTTCTCATCCCTTTAGAAGCAAGAATTAAAATTACAGTGGTTTTTCTTTTTTTAATTGTACTTCTAATTGTATTGACTATAGAAAGGAAAATTCTTACARAAACCAGGTATTTTTAAAAACCATACCTATTTCAATTTTCACAAAAGCATCTGGAGAAAGGAAATTATGTGCTACATTTTCTTAATACATTATGCCTCCGGTGACCTTGAGCTCTGATGAAAACTGCCACCACTCATTTTTTTAATTACTAACACAAAGCTTTGGATTAGTTAGAGAGCTTATGAACTCTTCAGTACTTCAAATACATTGTTAAAGGCAAAAATGTAAATGGCCTTCATTCATAAGATTTTAAATGCAGGTGACAAGTCTCACAATGGCACTGTAAGAAAGCAGAGGAAACCACTCTCAATGGGTTTTAATGACCTCAGGAGAGAAGCTGGCATGTCCAGACAAGTGTGAGAGTGGAGATGGTTGTGAGATGCCCCCCATCACCACACAGGAGCACAAACAGAAGAGGCCTTGTTCACACRTGCCTGGCAAAGAAGAGACCCCACAAGGTCAAGGCCTGAGAGGGAGAGARCTCCTCAGACAGATCCCCACAAGTGGAGAACTGGGAAATGCTTTCACTGGAGATAGCCTGGCACCACTGTGCTCAGAAACCAGGGTGATGATGGGATGGTAGCAGGAGCTGCATGGAGGTAGGAACTGGCACCAGTAAAAGTCTRTGGGATGATTCAGGCTAATTCTGGAGGAGAAAACATTATCCTTCACTGGGTCATGACCACAAGTTGCTTCCATAGCAAAATCCCACAGCTCAAACCAAAAATGGATGCATTTGGCCAGTACATTCATACTGGACTTCTTACAGGATACAGAGGTCCAGGGTACTAAGTATTATCCAAGAAAATMTTTAATATCCAAAGCTCATAGATAACCCTTCAAGAAGATACTAAGACCAGGTGACAGTGCAACTCATTTTCTCTAGTGTAATTCCYAGTATCCTACAGAAGTTGATTTTTTGGTAAGATTTTCAAAGAACTTCAAATGCCTGTCCACAATCTAAAGCTGGGGGAGTTGAGTCTTTAAAAGGTTAAAGGGCCTGTCCAAGATCAGTAAATAGCAAAGACAAATCTCCAAGCTCCATCTCTCCTCCCTTATTCCACCATCATGAGTCAGAAATAATCCTGCACCAGAGCTTTATCCCAAGGATTACAGAAATTATTTTGAAAAACTGCATATGGGAAAAATATAGATCTAAAGTTCTGACATGAATTCTAAATAAGATTTTAAGAGAAGCAGAGTTTCGGTTCAATTCTCACTCCAAGTTACAGTCTCTCTTCTGAAAATCAACTAAAAGAAACTCATTTCAAAACARCCAAGATGAGTAAACAATCTTTTCAGCACAGCAGCAAATCAGGTAGATGGATGTCTTAAAGACATGAGTTCCAAGTTTCACATCTCATTACTGCCTACAGCCCTCCAGTCTCAATCCTGACAACAGCCAATAGCTTTTATGAATAAGCATGTTCTGGAAGAGGCGCTGGACTACATGGCTGATAAACAGACAGATAAAATGGAACAGAAATACAAAATGTCAAACATCCATTTACCACAGGTACCAGCCCAGGAGCCTGTAGTAATGTTTATGCAGATAAGAAAACAAAGATCAAAAAGAAAGCTATGCAAATAGTTTGCTTCTATTATTTATTACAAGATTTTGGCTTTGTAAATATAAATCAAATACAAATGTACAGCACTGCCAAGGAAATAAATTATATTAGATATCTATACATTAATATATTCCAGCAAACTAGTCTAAGGAAAAAATCTAGCCATAATTCAGTCAAGAATCTGTACAGAACCATACTATTAAACTTCTACAGTATCTGAAGAATAAAACAAATTTAAGCAATACAGTTCTTCAAATCATATCAAAAGCAAAATGACTGCAAACTCCTAAAGCAATGTTACTAATTTATCATTGTTACAGCTAAAGAATGTAGCCACATCACATAAATTGCTTCTCCCTCATGTAGTATCTTTGAATCGCTCAATTTGGAAAAAAAAATCCAAGCTGTATTACAAAGAGACTGCACTTTATAGCACAGGAGGTAGCAGACAGTGAAACAAGAAATAACATAATGGCATGAAGAATTATACGCATTTTGCATTGGACTTATCATTTATATGATAAATAACAAGTGCACAAAAATTTGAGACACTCGATTTTCTTGAAGAAAAAAGTTGTTTGGTATAGGGTAGCTAGTTGGAAAACAGATAGATTTTTCAGTAATTCTGGAATGAAAGTACTCAGCTAAAATGTATCTCATACTACAAAATGCCTTCCTAACCATTTTGGGATGTTACAAGGTGTACATCTACTTCTAATTAAAAACAGGATAAAGATATTCAGAATCCTAAACAACAGCTTTGCCTTCCCTGGATCTCATCCAAGAAGGACTTCATCATTTTTTTTCTCTCATAATTAAGAAAATGCTGGACTCTTCTTCCACTCAATTATATATTTTTCTGCAAATCCGTATTTTCAAAGAACAAGAAGACAAAGAACAAGGGAAACATCAGGGCACTTTATTTCCATTAGGTAATTCATCACACTGATASAATTTTGGTACCCTAAATTCTATTTCTCCCACATTCATGACCTGCTCACTGCTCTTCTTAGCCACAGTATCTGACTACTTCTCTGCTGAATTCAGTTTATTTTAGTCATTTTCCCACACCAACTGAGCCTTCTCAGTTGTCCAACTGATTTGCTATAAATTTTCATGGATTACAGGCCACCTCCCTCACATCCTCCCCTCTCCTTCTTATATCTTATTTCCTGCAGTCGTGGCAAAGGGATACAAGATGTTTCATCTGTGCTCTGCCCGATCCTCTTGAAGATCCTTTTTGCCTTTTTTTCCTCCATTTGCCAGCCTCTCAAAAAGCCCAAAGAAAACTTAGTGAATATAGTGAACACAAAAATGCTAATTAGAAGGAATAAAAAATAAACTGACTTATGTTTTTAAGTAGCCACAGCTAACAGCTGGAAGAAAACAAGCARCAGAAGTACATGTTGGAAAGCAAATCTCATTATTTAAAAATTCAATAGCTCTTTTTATTGGGAGTGTTTTAGCTGCTGTTTTAAGTAAGCTACATGAGGAARTGTGAGAAGTAATTCTATTGTCCCCATGTATTCAATTAAAAAAAAAAAATCTGTATTTTTAATAATTTGTGATCCTAGACAAGGAAGTTTTCTTCTCAGTCTATTTTCTCTTCTTTTTCTTTAGAAAAAGGAAAAGCTTGTGTAAAATCTGTGCAACTAACTATTTTTTGAGAAAGAATTAAAACAGACTGCCTGACCTGATAAGCCCTCTGGAAGACTCAGCTAAAAGTCTAAGAAATAGAAAAGCTGAGCTGCAGGAAGATTGCACTGACTATTCTGGTACCAAGTCTCCTGTCACATGGCCACTCCCATCTTTTTTAAGCAGAAATGACAATGTATGGCCAGTTACTGACAGCCAGCTTCAACAGTATAGCAGATAAATTTGTTTAAGAAGGTCTGTCCTGCAGGTACGTCCAAGTTCACYTCCTGGCAGTGCTACAGGTTTCTTGTGGCACCAGGAATGTTTCTTAATCAGTTAAAAAAAAATTCTATTATTTTCTTGAGACTTCATAAATCGTCCTCRTTTGTTGTAAAATGGAAAAAATGTTATCATAAACATGCTGATTACTGAACTCTCCAGTCACTCTTGAACGATGGATTTTCAGCTTCTATGAGTGAACACTCAGATTCCATGAGTGAACATTCCTGTTTAATTATACTAAGAAATCCAAGAGGGTGTTTCCAAGCACAGGACTCATGTTCAACAGCACAAGCACCCTCTGAGCTGCAGCCTGAAACCAGACAATTTCTGTAACAATATTCAGTTCTGTCAAAAGCTCCAAGGGCAGCTCCAGATTGTATCACAGTGAATGCCTCAGCTCGTTGATGACAACAGAGCTTCTGATGTCACAGCAAAAAGTAAAAAAGGGCCTATGAGCAAATGTAAATTGAAACACATTTCACTCTTCCCAGGCTTGAGACATTCACTCTGAATGAAAAAATAGCAGTAAAGTGCTGGTAAGAGAATTGCTAGCAAGATGAGTTGTCTCTTGGTGAAGATTTTAAAGGAAGCTATTTCTCTTGAGGAAAATGATGCAACTTCTCATGACATTCCTTYCCAAGTTATAAGCAGTTTCTCAATTTCAAAGTAACATTAATTTAGTTACCAAATACAAAATTTGCTAGTTTTATTGTAGCACTTTCTTTAAAACTAATCTGGATATCATAGTAGCAAATGTTTTTCACTATTTCTAGAACCTAAGCATAATTCAATTTCTTGCTACTGTGGGGATACCAGCAACTTGAAGTTCCAGCCATTTTTACTGAGCTATTAAACAATTTAACATATTAAATCTGCTTGCCTTTTGCTTTTGCACTTGCCTTCATTGTTATCAATATCAATTTCTCTCCATCTCATTTCTTCTTACTTCTGATTTTCTATTCTTCTAGTGCTAAAAGTATTGGCATATTATCTTTATCTCTTTCTGCCTTAGAAGCAGACCTGTTCACAGAATGAAAGGGAAGTGTATATGCCTTAGCAACTGCTCCCCTCTAATTTATACTCCAAATGCCTCGTAATACAGCAAAGTGCTGATACTGCTACTTTACAGGGAGGAAACCATGCCACAGAGAAGTATATTCAGAATCTGTTACAAGCACAAAAATGAGCCTGGTAAATCATGGCAGAAACCTAATGAGTTACCTTCCCCAGCCCATGGTGGGCAGCCACAGCTCCTGGCTCACAATATTTCAGGTACAGCTCTCGTGAGGCTGCCAGTCATGTCCCCTGCAGCAGAGCCATGCTGGTGCTGCTGAATAAACTCAGATCACCGGATTTGGAAGAAACCAGTCAACAAGGGTCACTGAAGCAAACACCAGCCTAGCACTCAACACTGAGACAAGTCTCAGCCTCCATTTTGGGAGCTCTCTCCTATCCAAAGGGTATAGGAGTTTTGGCTCACATCCACATAGGAATTTCAGTGTGTAATCCCCACAGGGTGAGCCAGTTTGGCCATATTTGCCCCACACAGTAAACACTTAAAAGCAGTAACAACACAACATGTGTGATACAGATATCATGTCAGGTTCCTCCATCTGAAATGCTTATGTTTAGATCCCACAGCCTGGCCTCCTATCCACACTCACCCAGACTGGCTGTGTGCTGTCGTCCTCACACTAATACTGTGGGTTAAGTGGCTTTTTGCTCTCTTCCACAATCACCTYCCTCTAGACATATTTGTAGAGATCATAAGAACCACAGGGATTGTTTAAAGACACATTTACTGAATTTCTGGTGCATGACATGAAGCTACTCAAATACATGGGATTCTCCAGGGTTAAAGACAGAGAAGGTAACAAAAGTAACAGCATAGTTTCAGCCTCTCTGTTGGAACAACAATGTCAACATATAATTCACGACAAATCTAAATCCTAGCTTATTAATACAAGCAGGTTGTAAATAAAAGTAATAAAGATTAGGTATTTTTACTGACTCAGCAAACAGATCTACATGTTTCAACCAGATGCCTTCCCATCTGACACCTCTAAGGCCCACAAATACCAGTTCTTTCTCAAAATCAAGCTCTAACTAGAAGAATGACTCTGCTACAAGGAATCTGGAGATTTTTTTCATTTGAAGAAAACATTAAGCATCCTGAGCCTCTTCATTGTGCTGAAAAGAAGTCTCAAAGAGAAATCTGTCCTTAGTTTGGGGCCCCAAAAGTAGTGTTGGCTACTTGAATCCTTGGAGGCAAGGGTCCCTGGCCTTTGGGATCAGGAACAAACCTCAGCTGAACAAGTTACAGGAATGAATTTAAGGAAAACTGACCATATGACTGTTCTCCTGCCTGAAACATTTACTTAATCCACTTCAGTTGATGGGGTAGAGAAAAGCAAACAAACTGGCCCAAGAATTCTCACAATACCWACAGCAGACATTCCTCTATAGTCAATTTTGAGAAAGCAAGGCAAGAGGAGTGGTAAGTACTCCACGGTGAGTAGCAGCTGGATAAGGTTATTAGTGATTTTCCACAAACCATCTTGGCAGGGGATCTTGTAGCCTTGAACATTTTTATGCCCACAGCACTTTGTAAGATTTGTTTTTCTTTTTCTTTTTTTTTTTTTTCCGTTTTACTGTTGGAGAACCATTACACAAAAAGCTGAGTCCGGAAGGCCTAGTGAAGGTACCTAACTTCAGCACCACAACTAACAGAGTGTGCAATTTAGGAAGTCTGATAAGTGGTTTTTATGCTTTGCTCTCTGTGAGATCAAAACAATTACACTCAATAACTAACACTGTCCAGGCAATTCTGCTGTAAATAGTCCTGGGCTCCTCTAGTTAGCTTACAGTCAATGCACTATTTTGGTGACTTTATGCAAAATAGAAACAGTCCCCATCATAAATTTCTACTATAGACAAAAATAACATAAGTACATTAAGCTGCTTTCCCCTGTCACCCCCGATGAACTTCATATGGCAACCAGACCAAAAGCCCCTGCTGAGCCCCCRAAGCTGAATGTGAAACGGAAATATCACAAAAAAACAGTGCCAGCATCCCAGAACATGACTCACACTGCCTAAGAACCAAATCACTACATTTAGAAGATTCTTGTCTGGTTATTTTGTGTGGATAGATSAAGCATTCTGAAACTCCATTTGCTGAAGGAAGCAGACTGAGTGCCAGGGCTCCTAACCTGGTAGCTGCCTCCTGTGCTAGTTAACTTCAGGCAAGTCACTGCACATCTCTACACTACCATTTCCAAATGCAAAATTAATTACACTAATCCCTTTTCTGCAGCACTTAAACATCTTTGCATGAAAAGAACTATCCAAAGAACTATTTACATTATTAGGGCAAAGTAAAATACTGCATGGAAAGTCAGGGCCAAGTCTCTTCTGTCAATCTATCCCTCCTGACAAGTATAAACTCTTAGATACAGAAATTACTACAAAATGCTGTTTAAAATCGATGGACCTTCCTGAGCAGAGTAAAATCGAGAACTGCTAAGGGAAAACCATTGAAACAAGACAGGATGTAAACTATCCTAAGGGCCAGATTTCCAAAGATGACTGAAAACAGATATGATGTCCATATGTGATGAGATTTTCACAACCAACATTTATTCAAAGTCCCGCTAACATCAATTGCAGCTAATTAGTGCTGCCTTTGCAGACAACTGCAACTTTAATCACTCTGATCATTGAAAATCTGACCCCGAGTAAACAAACTAAAACAACACTGTTAAATGTTGCTTGTATGACTATTGTGGAAAACTTCTTTAGACAGAAATGTGACTTTTAAACTGCAGTTTAGCAATCCATAAATGCTAATGAGATCATGTGCTGTTTTGTCTTGTGATAATTTTTTCCTATTAAAATCTTGTTCTTTTTTTAATCTAATAAGCACATCACTAGTCTAAGCAGGTTCATTGTTCAAAGTTTAAATTTACAGCTAAAATAAAGAGAGGCTGCTTACCAATAACCAGAATTCTTTGAGACATGAATTCTTCATGTATATTCAAACTACTGGGCTACATGTATGTTTTTTCACTKAAGACCAGTCTTCTAACTTTGCAATTAATAAGTATATAAGGTACCGACTGCCACTTTTGGTTTCCTCCCAACCATAGAAAGAAAGCTCAGATAAATTTTAAAAATTCTGAGGGAGAACAAAGTAATCAAGATAGAAAATGTTTATGTGAATGAAACATATTTTTTAAAAGTTGCATATTGGTAAATCAACTCTTTCCATTTTGAGGGCATTATTACAGTTCATCATTTCAACAGCTACACCTGGCCACTAAGCACCTGAGGGCATGGAGGCTTTTCTAGAAACCATTCTAAGRGCACTAAGAGCACATGGTGAAGCTACTGATGGAGCTGCAGATAGCATCACCTTCAGTACCTCAACCGTTTCTTAACAAGGTTTTGTGCTCTGGAGAAGCACTCTGTAGTGACAGTGGGAGATTCATCTTAGCAGTCTGATAGCAAATTTTGACAGTCTCCAACTGACTTTGACAGTCTGTGTGGAAATGGCTGAACTGTTAAACCCCCTAGAAAACACACAATGAATTGCCTGAAGCATTTAAATGTGAGAATACAGAAGCAGACAACCCACAACAAAAAAGTATAAAATAACAAATTCTGCTTTAGAGACAGAATACCAGCAATAAAATTTTGAGTTTAAAGAAAACCTGCTGATTAAAAAGTATAATTCTACCATGATTTGAGACAGAAAATGAAGAATGTTATTCATAAAAACATAYGTGTCTCCTGCAAAAGCCTGTGAGGAAGTGGCCTTGATGAAATCAGAAGTGGTAAACACTAAGCCCAAGACCTTAATGAGGCTAAGTGACAATTCAAACTCTTTTACCCTTAAGCAGATATTCCATAACAACTTTAAAAAATGATACAGAAGGAGGAAAAAAAAAAGGTAAGAAGCTACATGGATCATATTCCCATAATGTGCAGCATGTGGATGCTGGATGGCTTTCCTTGTTGAAGTATTCCTGATTTTTTTTCATAGGAAAAAATCCACAGATGACAGAAAACTCCAAGTAGACAGGCACTAAACTGGGTAAGATACCTGTCGGTCTCAGAGCACTGACAGATGGGGCTTCAACCCTTCCACACACAACAGGCTGGCTGCTGTCACAAGGGCTTGTGATGGCATTTCCAGAGTTTGATACAGAAGAAATAAGTAAAATTATTTAAGCTGGGTTACACAGAAAAAWTCTTTCCAAAAACAAGGCCAAGCCTTTGAACAGACAAAAATTAAAAGAACAGCAATTTTCAGAGCCCATACATTGTCACAAATTTTTCTGTTATGTAAGTACATAATACATTATTTACTATTTTTACTAGAAATGAAGTTATGTAATAAGAACTACTAACAATAAGAAACACCAGTGTTAATATGTAAATTCTAAGGTACCTTCAAAATATTTTTCCCATTTCTAGAAAACCAAAGAAACCCCAAACCTCCTTTTGTGAACAATCTATTGGACTTCGGTRTGATTTCACTCACAAGTACTAGTCAAAAGCGTTTTCCTTGAAATCATTTTCAAAATGAAAACTTTTTTCCATCTACTTCTAATATCTTTTGTATAATGGCGTACATATGCACTRTGGATGAAGCATCTCTAAACAGACAAGTTATTTTTGGAAGAACACTGCGACAGTTCTTGTAAATATTAGACTGCTATGGTTATGCAGCATGGTCTAATATGGATTATTTTGATCTCCTCTGGAAATCCATTCCAGGTTAATATTGACTATTATTATCCATCAGTTGATAGAGCAAGCTTGCAGCTTTGAAGTTCATATTTCTGCAAAGTAACTCTCCACAACAGGATGTGGCTTGTGTTCTTTTTCACCTATCTCTTACTTTGCAGTAACAAACAGCAAGTGCTTCCTACTATAATTTAAGCAGGATTCTGAGAGACTGAGTGGTAAATGATAAAATTTGCCTTTGTATGTAGAAGAGAAACATTTCTCTGCCAGCAGATGATTGCCATGTGCAGATCTGTGATTGCCTAAGTCCTTTTGACATCACCACATAAATTGGCTCCTACTCCCTTGTTGACATACATGAAAAATCCACGCCTGATAACCTTGTAAAAATATATACAGTTTAACTACAATACAAACAAGCATTATTTCTCCTACCAGTGAATTATATCCATTCCTGCTGCACAATACATCATATGTTTAACAGTGCACACTACTCAGCAACTTAACCTATTTCATAAACTCTGAAAACCTACCTCTTCTATGAATGCTATTACTGAATATGCCACTTCATATTTTTTCTGTACTGTATCACGCCACACTATACTTATTCATGCACAAATACCAAATGTACTTTGGAGCAGGGATTTTCCTAACTTTTTTTATCCTGTGTTGTTATTTCATAAGTTTCCAAATACATATGCATTACGATTTAAATAAACAACAGTAACAAAATCCAGATGAAATTTTACAGAAATGTAGGTACTCAGAATGTAATTAGCCAAACTGGAATTMRGCCAGGGCAACATCACTACTCTTGTGGAAAACCCCAACAGATCATACAAATGGCCTGAATGGGTCAAAATTGTAAGTACATAAATATACACTTTAAATGAAATTCCCAAACACAATACACCATCATCTATCACCTTCTGATTATCTAACACAGYTATCAAAAGTGCCAGAGCCTCATTAGCAAACATCTTCTCAAAGCGACCTCCACTGCAGCCTGCCGTAGTCTGAGAGGCAGGAAGTGAAGGYCATCATTTAAATTCAAGGCAAAGCGACTGTAAATCAGCGCTTCTGCCCGATGTGGGGCTCCTGCCACAGCGCTCACCAGCAGCTCTGGCAGCTCGGCTAATTTCATTAATTCAGTCGAACTCGGTGGAAACCGGGGCTGTAATTTCACGCTGTCAAGAGTTCTTTCTGTTTCTTAAAATTAGCAACGTACATGTGAAAAGGTATGATACTCACTGCAATACAGCACTTCATGTATTGTTTGATAATCATCTGGTCACCACACCCACCACACTGGGCGGACCTCAAGGGATGCTTGTTTGCTCTCCTGCCAGGACCTCAGCCTTCTTTAACACCCTGTCCTTTGACAGCTCCTAAACTGCAATTCAGGCACCCAAACCCGCTTTTAAGAGGCATCTTCAGCTCTTCAAAACCTGAAAATATGTTGCATTAACACTGACACTTTGCTTTTATTGTCACTGAATTCCAATTTTCCTTTGACATGCTGCTGATTTCAGCACCTTTCTTTCTTTAAGCTCACCCAGTTGCCTTCCATGACTGAATTCCCTATTTACTGGTAAAGAAATACACAGTGAGGACACAGCACATTCGCCTGAGGTTGCAGCCCTTTCAAAGTTCTTCCAAATGAAAGAAAGCAAAAGTATCAGATCCCTATAAAAAGTGTCTCACTGAGGTCTTACTCAGCAGGGGGATGGCATTTCTTTAAACCTTCAAAACTTTAGCCAAATTCCTCCTCTGCTGTCCAACTCCTCATGTACATATATCATGACATTACTTCAAAAAAGGAATGACATCCCAGAAAGCCCAGATGAAAGTATACCAAGAAGTTGTACCAAAATTGTAATAAACTAACTTAATAAAGCAGAGGAGCTATTGGAAGTTGCAAAGTGAAACCATTGAAAAATTCACAAATTAAGAAAACACCAAATAAGATGAACAACTGACCCTGTCCTCTGTTTAGAGTCTCTCTGCTGAAGGTACAAGGAGACACTTAACATGATGATAACTTCTCATCTGATGAAGCTTTCAGTGTAGATGAGGAAAGCACAAGGAAACAGGCCAAGGGATCCAGACACAAACAGATGGAATTGGCATGTCTGCATTCTGAGCCTTCACGGAAAAAAGGGAACTACAGTTCCCATCTTCATATGAAACATGACTTTCTTGTTCCACCTGCACTCAGAAAGGCAACTACCTCACAAGAGCATGAACTTCTCTTTTCATCTCTGCAGGGAAATAACTGAAAAGCACATGGGTGACCCTTTAAAAACCTCKGGTGCCAAGTGCATCACTGCCAAAGAATTTACCATCTCTCTCTGGACAAGATACTTGCCTATTGCATACCAAGAGGAGACTTATTTGATTGTGAGTGGCTCCCTCTCAGGAAATACAGGACACTTAAAGACACACAAAATTTCCCTCTGCTTTGCACTGCCATGTATTAACTGCTGCTACACTTAYTCCCCTTTTTATGTATTTAGATTATTGGGTTTCTATAGCTGCAGCATTTAAGTCTAAGGTGTTAAGTTTTCTAGTCGATGTTGACATAAAATACAAATTTATCCCACTTTCTTTCACATGATTATACTTACRGAATAAGCCATTTTCAGAGTAATAKTTAAATTCAGAAAGTTATTTGGGGTTATAATTTTAAAATGTGGCTTTCATTTTCATGCTCACAAACTATGTCTGTTATGAAAATATTTCATACAAGCTGCTGCCTAATTAGATGACTTAATGTTACAAAACTCTCTATTTAAAAGAACTGCCAAAGAATATCAAAATCAGATTTTTTCCTTTGTTTGCTATGATGTGCTTTTTTCTACTTATATTATGTGCAGAACAAAAAAAAGTTGAGTGATAAGACAATGAATTCACATTGTGTTTTCCTTTATAACGTTYATCAGTTAACTGAGGTGTTCATAGCTTGTTTGCTTTTTTTCTTTTCTCTTTTCAAAAGTGTAATTTAGAAGCCAATAACCCAAAGTGTATTCCTGAACACTTTAACAGTGTCCAATAGGTAGATGACCTAGCTGCACAGTGATTAAATGATTTAACTGCTAGATCAATGAATGCAGCATGAATTAAAATGGCTGCAAGCTTTTCTAGGCATAAGATGAGACCTAAAAAAAAAAAGGTACCTTACTTTTCTTACTTTTTATTTCACATTTCAAAGAAAATGTASCCATTTATTTTAAAAATAAAAAAATACATGTTTTCTGACAGAAATAACACAGCTTTTTTATAATATATAGTGACTAATCCATATATTTTAATTGTCAAAGATCTGACTACGTTTTGCCATTCTCATACTGAATAACCTGACTCAAGAAAAAAAAGCAGTCTCTGCTCAGGAAACATAACRGTGTTAGGATCTGGTCCAAAGTGAACTGTTATCTCACGCGTGAAGATAATGAATGTTAATTTAAAATAATGTTCTTTCAACTCCAGGGTTTTTTTCATACAATCAATCAGGCCTGAAAGTGTGTGCGTGCGCGCTCTCTCTCGCATGCACTCTCTCTGTCACTCACCCATAAACACTTCATTTTATATTCTCATTCCCACAGATTCAGGAGAAAATTTTCTGCAGGTGTAAACTAATATTGCTCCACTAAAGYCAACAGAGCTGCACCAAATGACATTAGCAAAGTCAGTGGTGCTGTCTCCCGTGACAAGGGTGCACCTCGATTTCCACTTAAAATGTGCATCTCACAACAAACTCACTCTTTCTTCTTTTCATATGCTCACAACAAACTCACTCTTTCTTCTTTTCATATGTGCATTTCCCAGCTCTTACTGGTACTAAGCAGACAACCACCACAGCCTTTCACTAACTCACCCCTCGAGGTCTCTTATCTCCATCAAATCCCTCAGAGAAGCAGGTACAACATGGCTCTTTCCTGCAACCTAGGAAGAAGCTCTTGGAAAATGTGCAAAGAAAAAGAGCGAGGCTGCAAGGCATGTGGAAAGGACAGAACAGACTTGACCTAAAAAGCAGTAGGTTTCAACATACAGCTAAAATATTCAGTTATTACAGGAAAGAGAAATTAAAACATTTTAAAAAATGAAACAGATAAAACTTCTACATGTGTAAAAACAGGAGCCATAATCTAAATTGCTATTGTTTGTAATATTACGGAAAACAAGTATTCTGTAGCTTTCTACCTCAGAAAATTGCCTCACTTTTGACACTTTTTAGGAGACATCTGATGGCTGGATTACATGACATGCTAGTTTGATCAAGAAAGGCAGTTCTCCTGGAAGAAGAGCCAAGTGGAAATTTGGATACCATTCCTTCCCACTGGCCCAGGAAATACTGCAACTGCTTATCCACTAACTTGGCAGAGCAAACCATGTTCAGCTCCTCACTCCTTGGTGCACCTGCACTCCAAGGATCTGCACCACCACACAGCTTTAGCTGATATTTATTGGTATTTCCTGTGCCTGTGTGAGGAACAAAAGTCCTTCCATTTTATTGAAAGCTCCATGTTTTCAGGAATTAGTGCTACAACTTAGGCTAATACTTGGTTGACTGGAGAATGGGTTATTTTAATGRCACTTTTTACAACTATTAAGAAAAAGAGTATCAGCATGAATTGGAAAAAAACCCAAAACAATAAAACCGGCTCCTGGAGATGATTGACTCTCAATCTGCATTTCCTAAAAGGTGCAAGTTCAATAATGAAAGGAAATTTCATGTCTGGAACCAGAGAAAAGTTAGAGAGTATGCTTCCAATTAGGAGATTGTATACAAAGAAGCCTTCTGGGAGCCAGCAGAGTGGAAAGTGTGCAGAAAAAGGAAGAATCTCTTTCTTACAACAAATATTTCCTGAAAGTCTATTTATTTCAGGTAAGTGTAAGCAGAARATGAACACAAAGCTACAAAACTGAATTGGGGTGTCCATGTTTCTCACTTTCCAACACTGTCAGTCTGAAACGCTCCCAGCTATGCATCAGCACTCTCCTTCAAAAAGTTATGTCAGTAAAACAAAACATTTTCTTTTAACATGCAAAAAAACAACCAACCAACCAACCAATATTTTAATATGGCAGCTTTTAAACAGCCTGATATTCCATTCTAGTCAGACTGCTAAGAGGTCCAACACCCTGAGTTATCTGTTAGCAAAATGTACATCCCTTCTCACTGTTCCTCATATTTTACGATCACAGAGGTTTCAAGTAAGCCATTTTTATTTGAGAAAAAAATTAAAATTTTCTTTTTTTAATATTAGAACCAATGCCAAATTATTCAGTGTGCCATMTTGTATTCAAATGTCAGCTTGCATGTAATGACTGACACTGAAGCTTCCTGAGGTAAGCCCATGCAGCCAGTTCTTAAGAATATCCTAAATTCTCAACTATACTTATGAGAAGCTAAAATTGGTGTCAGTCTGGTTCCTGGGAAAACAAATAATAACAATTCTTCACTTTTAATTAAAAATAAAGTTTCCTTCAATTTTGAATGTTTAACAAAGAAGGAATAGAAGCACAACGTGAGGAGAACATTACCCACTCTAAACAATTTGTTGCGTGGAACAAAAAGGATTGTCTAGATTTGCCTACTGTTTGCAGGTAAATGATAAAAATGGATGAATCAAGACAAATTTCAGAATCCAGGTGTTTAATTTATCTTGTATGATAAAAAAAACATTGATTACTTAACCTGCTTGCACATCCACAATTTCCGTAATTTTGAAACTATGTTAAAATACACAGTTCCCTGACATACCTATTTTCTAGCTTTCCTGATGTAAGAATAAACCTTTCTTCACGTAATGGCATTGGCTTTTCCAGTAGGAATTTCTTCTTTCACCATTTTCTTTATCTATAATTAAGGTTTTCCATAACACACAGGATTTAAGATATACAGAAAATGGCAGAAATCACTAACGGAAAAATATTATCCATGTTTTCTCTGTTCTTTTCCTAAGCACKGTAAACTCCTTCAAAGACTAATGTACGTGTAGGAAAAGTGCCTTAACTTCAATGGAAACAAACATTAATTTAAAATTTAGCATGTGCAAAAAAACCAAGCCATACTGTTAATACTGAAAAGGCATAAAAATGCCCATGTAACASCACTATGTAACTCCACAGAAGAATCAAAAATACAGCATTACATAAAATTATATMGGCACAACTAATTTTGACTGTTTTCTTCCTTGAATACTGGAGTCATATGTAAGGTTTTAATTTTTAAAACTATTTTGTGGAACTAAACTTGTTTGTCAGTATGCTTCAAGACCTATGCATTTTCATGCCTGTGGGAAACAAGTGCTTATATGACCAAGGTCTCCATAATTATATTAATATTAATCTATGGGTAACAATGAATTTTCTGCAGTGAATATCAATTTTCATCAGTGAACAATCAGTGACTGTGTGGCCTGTGATTACATTTTATGAAATAGCAATTCTTTTGTTTTGATTTTGCACAATTTTGAACTTAGATCCTAGAAATTGCTTGGGGGAAGGAGATTGTGCATAAACTCTAGGTTTCAGCTCGTCTCTGAAGTCAATGACAGCTCCTAAGACACTGATCACAAAATTAACAACCGACCAGAAGGAAAATGGAGAAATCCTGCTCCATTCTGAGGCACAATTTCCACTTTAATTTGTGCATGTGAATGCACACACTGCAGTGTTATGCAAGGCACAGACTCTGTCCTCTTTGGAAGTTTTCTTTTACTAGCAATGACACCAAGAAAATAGTAATAAGGCACAAGCAGCCAGTGCAGACTTGGCTGGTGCTTGATTTCTGGCTTGAGAAGCATCTGTAATTGCAAACAGGTATCTGTAGAGAGAGATCCTCTCTTACTGAATGCATAAATGTTGTGTGAGACTTAACAGAAAATGATAGCGTGCTAAGAAAGATAAAGCTCTCTGATCAGTCTCTCAGATCTTAAAGATTTGTTGAGCAATAAACATATCTTACATACTTTTAATTTTTCACAGCATACTATTTCTAGCTACTTTGGGATTCTGCTAATCATTTTCTCTCAACTCCATTTTGTTTCACTTCATCTCTTTTCCAGAAGGTTCAAATAAAACCTAAGGTTGACAGACAAGAATCGCTCTGCTAAAATTAGTGAACTAAGAGCCTTGTCCCATGAGTCACAGCACAACTCCCCTCCAGCTCTCTTAAAGACCAGATAACAATGCCATGCCCTAAGTGCATGGGATCAAAGTACAAATACCCACTTGCCARAACACTGCTTTGGGTACTACACCTACTAGCAGAGTCCTATGCTCTGTAACCAAAACATTGTTAAGTCAGCTGCATTAAAACCATTGATTTGAATATAATGCAAGTTGGTTTATATTTAACATAGTAACAAAGATAGGAGAAATGAGAGGTAAGAAGGAATACGTTCAACTCTTCTTTTTCAAAATTACTAGATGTCAAATCGATAGTATCCTATTACAGATAAAAAATTAATCATGACAGTGAGCCCAGTTCTTTGCATGCAAAAAATACAATTTCCACCAAAAMGGTGAATGGGATACTACTGCTATTTTTGTTGGCATGTTTAAATTAATTTTTTAATGAGCCAGTGGATTTTAGTACTTTAAATTTCAATGTGTCTTGTGTTAAAATTACTTATTAAGAATTAGTATATGATAGTAAAAGTGAGAGTTGTATGAAGACACATAATCCTGAATTCACATTTTATTCTGCAATTATTTAATACTGGAATTTAAAACTAAATACAGTGTAAAGGTACACGCAAAGATATCCTGATTGTTAGTAAGTACACCAATAAATCATATTTTATTTATATTTTGAATACATTTCTAATTTTGAAATTACAAACACTACTGCCTTTTTATCAATAACATGCTTTAAACTCAAATTTCATTTCTCTGTATTTTCATAACAGACACGTTTTGCATTCTAGTGAAGTGTAAAATGAGACACTGGAAGAAAATAAAAAACCAGTCTTTTTGTACAAAAAACTCTCAATAGCTACACTTTGGATTTATCTACATGGTACAGCTACAGGATCAGGCTCTGATGGGATATTACCAAAGCTGGCTAAAATTAGACACCATGAGCTTTAACTTGGGTTCATGGACATGTCAGTATGTATCACCACTGTGCCTGCTGTAGCCTGCCCACAGGACTAAAAGATTCTGGTCATTTCAGGGACAAAAAAAAAAGAGAAGAAATAAACATGAATGAAATCTTACTAAAATGCTAGGTTTACCCCTTTTTTTTTCCCTATACAATCCAATATTCACAGCATGATAGAAATAAATCAAAAGACAGAGTTCTGGCTGTCTCAATGATAAAGTTATGTTTAAATACTACAACTGAAAATATGGTGAAAAAAATATGGTGTTTCTGGGAGCTGCACGTGGAGAGGCCTTGGAAACCAGACAACCCCATGTGCCACAGGAGTTCACCTGTGCAGGCTTGAGGCCACAGTGCTTGTTGTACTGTACACAGCCACTCTACCTGTCCMTCAGTTACCATCCCTACACCCAGGAATGAAGGGGTTTGCGGAGRTTTCCACATTTGTTTTGCATTTCATATGCTCTCAGGAATAACAAATAAAGAAATTCCTGAAAAATGGAGCCATTACGTCATCTTATAAACTACCTACTTTGCAGGCTGTACTCTCACCACTGGAAGATTAAACCTTAGAACAATAACCCAATTATGAGCTAAATTTACATTCAACTGATGAAAAATGATCCAGAACCTGACAAGAATAATCTTTGTTCAAAATGTTTAGCACAAGCAACACTGACAGCCTAAAATGTATGAGCTATATAAAAGATGACATACTCTGCATTGCCCAGCTACCAAGGGCACCATGCTCCAGGTACTACACACATAATGTGGGARTGTTCACCACATCCTGAGACTAAACAAACCCAACAAAAACCAAGGCACAAAACCCTCTGCAGATAAAGAACACGATCCTACATTACCTCCTAAACAATCAGGGCAAGAAGGATGGCTAAACAAAGTCCTATTATATGGAAGGAAAACCACTGGAATTAATAAAATCAGTGGTCAGGATTTTAAACAAATTTATATATTTGCTGGATAAATATGAGAAAAAGAATTGCTCCAACAATTCTAATCTAACTTTTGAAAAAACATCTCCAAACTCTACTTTATTCAGGAAAGTAAAGTCTTGTGTGCATTTCGTTGGTAATTTTAAACAATTCCACATTTTGCAAACCAAGTACATCACTGGAGTGAGGCACACATACCTTGCACAGATTAATTTTGTTTATAGTTCTAGTTAGCATTTGTAACAACCTGCATTATGGGTAAGAGGCATCTTTTACTGACAATTATACTAATCTGGGTCTAGCTAAAATGTYGTTTAAGAAGCAAATCAGAAATTTCCTGAAGACATCTTCATCATCACCTTGTCCCTTTCTCAGAACTTTTAGCCTGGACTGATTCCCACTGCCTGAAGTCTTCACACACTTCCAGAGATAAATGCTCTGAAAGACTGTGGAAGGCAGTTGCTATGAAAATTAGTTACAGGTATGTCCAAAATTTGTGAACTTTAGCAGACTGAAATTGGGTCCTCAATTTCAAAACTTGCCTCCCAATTCTAAAATTCCCCCTCATTCTCAAACTGTGTGAAATGAAACAATTTGTTAGCTAACTAGATAATGCAGGCATCTACAGAGATATTTAGATGCCTAAAATTGAGAAAACATCTTCAATGTTATCTTCTATCTATTTCCTTTTGAGGTATTTTATTCTAACCCAGTGACTGCAGATGGCAGAGTTCAGTTGTCCCCAAGCTGTGGTGCACTGGTAGAAATGCACAACAGTCTAGATGGAGCCTGAGTTACTTCAAGGTGAGCTTGAGGCCAAATTCATGGTCCATCTGCCCAGGGAGCACCACATCACTAACAGCACCCAGTATGTTTTATTTATGTGCAGGCAGAAATACCWAGCACACTTCACAGCCTTGCACTGTCTCACTTGCTTTTGAGATGACCTTAAGCCAAAAAACACAACCCAGGCTCTCCCGCTGCAGGAGCCTCAGGTCATKCTGAACACTCCCTTCTCCTCTCTGCTCCAAGGCAAGGGAAACCCAGGACACTTGGACAGCAGACACCCAGAGAATTCCTACTGCCTGCAAACAGCAAGGACACACAGCACATGAACTACCAGTCACACATTGTGCACAGCAATTCCACTCATGAAATTCTTGTCACTCCAATAGTGCTTTTTTCCTGAAAAGTTATGAAGCATTGCTCTGCCTCATACTACAGAAGGACTATGTCAAACTATTAAAAATTTCGGTTTCTGCAATTAGGGTTTTTTACATTTATATTTAATAGTTGCCAAGTGCTTGCTTAGATATAAAAAACAAAGCAAACAACACCTTCAGAGGTGAAATACCTGTAAAATTTTTGCTACAAAGCTTCAAACTGTTGAAGAGTATCTTCTAGCACATCACCAAAGTTTTAAGACCTCCTCCCAACACCCACAGACTCCCAATTCCCCGTACAAAGTTGACTTCAACACAAGACAATTTCCATCACATTATCTGGTTCATGAGGTGGAGAGGAGATAAATCTTCTCACTCAGACCTTTGCTACTGAACCTGATATTAGTTGCAGAGACCACCATCCATAGCACATCCAACAAAGCCATCAACACACTTTTTTCCCCACTCACTAAAACCAAACTCACCATCAGCAAGATAAAGTGCTCTCTGTTGAACTACTTACCCCATGAATCACCCCCTTCCCTCCCTTCCCCATGCAACTATCTGGTCAAAGCACAGAGGGTTTGTTTAGGCATGGAAAAGCTGGCATTCTAAGGCCATAAATCCACAGTGGGAATTAATTAATGCCATAAATCCCATAAAACTGGAAATTATTTTGTGGGCACTTCCACTTTTACACAAAACATTAGTCAGCAAACAGTCAACTTCCCTAAAGACTTTCTGTAGCACACTCAAGAGTGGATGATAATTAAAAAAAAAAAGTGGAGAGATGCAGGTCCTTCATACTGAAGGATGAGGAACTCGGAAAACCCAAAGGAGTGCAACCTGAACCACAAACTGGCATTTCCCCTCCCATTTTCCCCCTCCTCACACCTGCCTCAGCATTCACCCTTAAAGAATTAAACTATTTCCTACAAAAGCAAGAGAAATGAAAAAATATCAGTGTTAAGTAGGACAAGAAAACATTTTCCATTCTTTTTCAACTGCAATAAGATCTTCTTCAAACTACAATAAATAGAATTACTCCAACAATACAGAGACTATGCCAGACGATTCCAGGTTAAATTGTAAAACCAAACAGCACTAAATTAAAGTTTTTTCACTCCTTTATCTCTTCTCAAACCACACCATCTCTAGCATCTGTAAAGTTCACAGAAGACCAAAAACAAATTCCCAAAGCCTGCTGGTTTCCGGATAAGCCCCAAAAGACACACAAAGTTGCCCAAATCCTTAACATCAGTATTTTATAGGAGGGTTGTTGTCTGGACCACACGGAAGGTCAGGAAAGTGCACGAAGCTCCCCATCATCCTTACCACGGGCACTCCCACACCTACACTTCCATCCTTTCCCCGAAAAGAAAGGAGACAGGCCTCTGAGCAGCCCCGAGGGAGGGGTGAAGGCGAACACTCCACAAAGTGCACCGAGGGCAGCTGTCTGCAGACAAGGCTTCGGGGGTGCACACACACAAAGATCCCCAGAAGGCAAACAAAAGCGAGCCCGTCGCCAGTTCGCATTCCCGAACAGCCGAGTCCGGCACAGCCCCGGGAGGGCCTTTCCCGGCGCTGCCCCAGAGACCGCACAGACCCGGGGGGGCAGAGCTGAGAAATCGCCCCCTTTACCCCCCGGGCCCTGCCCCAGAGCACACGGGAGAGGCGAGGAAGCCCCCAGGGCTGTGCCGGGGGACAAGGCGATGCCGGGCCCCGGTGCCCCGTCGGACGGCGAGGCCGTCCCGGCCGCGGGGGTGGCACCGCCCGCTGCCGCCGGCGGAGGAGGGCTGGGGCTCTGAGTTCACTCTTTCCCCGTCCCCTCCCCTGCCCCCCGCGGGCACGGCAGCCATGGCCCCTCGCCCGGCCTGCGGGGGCCCCGCCGTCTCTCTCCTGTGGAGCCTCGGCGCTGTCGAGCAGCTGCCATTACTCGGGCCGAGACCCGTCCTCCGAGCAGGCATCCCCCTCCCCAGCGAGGAAATGCGGCGGCGGCGGGGGTGTGTGAGCGAAAGGAAAGCGGGGGAGAGTGGGGAGCAAAGCGATGGCCCCGCGTGCGGGAGAGAGCGGGGCCGGGGGCTGACGGGGCTGAGGCCGGGCTGCACCACACCCTGCCCGGCCTCGCCTCTCACGCGAGTCCCCGGCTCCCCCGCGCCCTGCAGGCCCGCGCGGAGCGCTGGAAGCGGCGATTCTCTCCGGAGCTCCCCTCTCCCCACCCCACCTCCTCCCGCCCCGGCCCCGGGGCTGGCTGCAACTCGGCACGGGGGCGCGGGGTACCCGCCGCCGCCTCCCAGCCGAAATTCGACCGGGGAAGGTGTGGGGACAAAAATAATCGCCGTTAATAATCACACGCGCTCCGCCGCCGTCCCCTTCTCCTCGGTTTCCAAGCGGGCTGCCAGATAATCCTGCCCACTCCGAAAAATGAAATAATAATAATAAAAAAATCCCGCCTTCCATCTCCCCCCCGCAGCCCCACACATTTTATTATTAAGTATAATTGCTCCCCCCTCCTCATACGGCACCCTGCGGGGAAGGATTGCCCCCTCCCCTGGTGCCCAGCCCTTCCCCTGTCCCCTCTCCCCCATCTCCTTGGAACAGTGTGTACATGATTTTGTAGTTTTTTTAAGGCGCCATGTTTATAATCCTCCATCATATTAAAAAAAAAAAAATCCACCCAGCATGAGACACGGCGTCTCTCGCACCCCAAAGCCAGGGAGGCAGACACAGAAATATCCACAGGGCTGTAAATTCACCCCCCCTCCCGCACACACACCCCTCCTCCCCAGACTTAAAAGTCTCTCTCACCTTGTGCTGCTGGCGCTGCTTCTGCTGCTGCAGGGGGGGAGAAGTTAAGCCAGGGGAAACTTTTCAATCCCTTCCCCAGGCCGCTGCTGCCTCCTCCTTCCACATATTTTTCCCCTCAGAGTTTTATTGTGTCTGAATTTTCTCTCTCTCTCTCCTCTTCTGTCTGTCCACAGTTCAGGTTTCTGGGGTAAACAGGGTTTAGGATGGTGCTAGGGATATTTGGGAGAAGGAGAACTCTAGTGGTCTCTGCTGGAGTTGCTGTTTGTTTCTTTTATTATTTTTTTTTAATAATACATTTGAAACGGATCTTTAACTATTTATTACGTATGTATTTTGTCATACTGTTCGGTCTGGACCCTCTCTTGTTGCAGAGGGAAGATGGTGCTTATCCAGCCCTGATACATGAAAATTCCTCCWATCATGAAGTCTAACTTGGAGAAGTGACAGATAATGTTTTTGAAAGTAGACACTCACCTTGAGCAACAGAAACTGAAACATAGAGAATCAGCGGTCTGTCTCAGAGTTGTCAATACGTTGTGAGCTGTAGAACACAGAAGCATAGAATCATTTAAATTGGAAAAGACCTTTATGATTACTGAGTCCAACTGTTAGCCATACTTGCACTGCAGGGTAGGGAAATACATATTAATACAAAATACATAACTTTAAAGGAACATATATATATGTTCCTATATATATATATGTTATATAGATATAGATATATAGTATATGTAAGTAGCAAGAAAACATGCATTTTATATTTTTTAGCGGACTGTGAGATAAATATTAATAAATGTCTATGGAAATATATCCTAAAGCTTCTGAAATTCTTCAGGAATCATTAATTAATTAATTAAATGGGTAAGTAACAGTTCACAATTAATTAACTTGACTAGAATTTTACTTTTATTAACATATACTGCAAGTTTAATGCTATAAACATTTATGCATGCAAAAAAACTTAGTCATATGAGCAATCATTAATATTTCTGAAATAGTAGAAGGAAATAGTAGTGCTAATGTTGAAAAAGAAGCATCCATTGTGCCTGGTCAATCGAAGATTAAACAGTTTGCACACTGAACAGTGAAAGTTTCTCCAGGCTGTCCACTAAATAAGATTTCAAGTAGTGTCTAAAACTAGTTTCTTTGAGACTGCTGCATCAGGACATTTCATCCACTTGGAAAATAAAATGCAAATAATAGTTACCTCCACAGCTGTRATAAAGTCTTACTTCTATTATGCATTTAAATATGAAAGAATGTTTTACATTATTTAAATAAACAGATAGGAAAAAAAGTGCTGGTAATCTGCTCTCAAAGAGTGCTTGAGGCATTGGGCAGATACCCAGTAGTGGTACTATAATTTATTAACTGCATTATATTGCTTGTATTAWTAAAAAGCAAATGAAATTTACAAGCAATTTTTAAAGTAAGAAGGGATTTACCATCAATATAATTACAAAAAGACTACCTTATGTTAAGCATTTATTTGTGATGTTTGGCTGTGACTTCGTTGAGGCATGTCATTTTCAAAAGAAGTTTGATAGAAATATATGCCAAGTTTCCATGGGATATTACTGGCTTGCCTGTCCTAGCTTTCTTTGAAACCTTCTCTGTTCAAATTRCATCTGAGCTATATTTATACACGGGGGGGAAAAGAAGAATTTGGGATCATTACAGTTTCTGTTGTTTCTACCATGCAGTCAAGCCTACAGCTCTGCTCAAGGTGACATGGTTAAGGTGCACTGATTTTTGCATCCAGAATCAGAGGACAGACATAGCTAGCAGTCACATAACCATTTTTAATTCTTTGCCCCAAGCAGCCAGACATCCCCAACAACCTGGGTTGGCTGGGGGGATTTGCCCTAACTCCAAAACAAATCTCCAGAGCCAGTCTCAGCTTCTGTAGTGAAAGATTTATTGCTCTGTCACACTGCCTTCTCCTTACCTATGTAAATATTTATTTAAGGCAGAAGTTCAACTATCTTCAGTATAAAGAAGTTTTAGCCTCTTATCTCTCTCAGGACCCATAGAGAGCTGTCAAATAAATACTTAGGCCACAGTTTCACCAGCATGAAAGCACATGGAGGGGAGAAGCCTTATGGCTTGCCTACAGCACAGGTTTTTACCTGGAGTCTACCACWTGCCAACAATCTTCTGTACTTAACRTATTTATAAAGGCTAGYCTGRACCACCTCCAAATATTTGTTTCAGGATACAAATATTTAATTTTAGACAGAACAAGGTGTCCTAAAGCAAACATGTAGGGAGTGTCTACAACCATAGCCACATTATYGTCTCTGAGCTGAGGGGCAGTGAATTAGATCCAGTGTAGAAAAACAGACAYAGAGTTTATAAATGGGTGTTCATGGGCCTGGTTTTGGGGTGTTTTATATCCTCATTAGTAGCTGACAGGCATAGAGCTTATAAATGGGTGCTCATGGGCCCTCATGGGTTTTGAGGTGTTTTGGTATCCCCTGAGTAGCTGTTTGCATTATATAGCCTTCAGGATSCACGTTGAAGGATTAAAAAGAAGCATTTTTGTCTCGTTTTGACTTATTTTTATGGGTATTGTGAAGACTTTTTAATGCTCGTCAGTGTGGAGCTTTGAAGCCCGGCTGGCAGGGCTGGGCTAGCCCAGCTCCCCCGCTTACCGCAGTGGTTGGGTGTCTAACAGGAGCCCTGCGGCGGGGCCCTCCCGGCCATTCACTTTCACTGGCAGCGGGGTCCGGGAGCGCCGAGCCCGGCAGACAATGGGAAGGAAATCCCCCCTCCCCCAGCCCCGGCCGCGGCGAGTTTCTCATCGGCACGGGGAAACGTTTGTTCCAACCAAAAGCGGGCTCGGGGCCGCCTGCAGCCCCCCTTCCCCGGGGCGAGGGCGGGGGCGGTGCCGGGCCGCAGGGCCGCGTTTCCTCCGCCCGGCCGCGAAGGGCCCGGGCAAGGGCGAGCGGGAGCCGCGGCTTTGGGCAGGACCGGCACCGCTCGGGCTGCAGGGGCTCGCTGGGGGAAAGGATTTGCTGGTCCAAAAGGGTCATRGTGAGGGCTCAAGACGCCTGCTTGCTTACGTGGTTATGGGGAGAGAAAACGCACCACTGCGTCAGTGTTAGAACATGATAAAGTTACTTCCTTCCGAGTAGAAAGTATTTGCCGTAGGAGTACATCGGTCTGCATTTGTGCTGTGTGCTTTTGCCAGCAGTGCTGCACTGGTGTGTAAACAGGCGATTTGTAGGCACCGCTTCCCTTGGAAAGGGACTCGGAGGGGGGAGAAGAAGCTGAATAAACAAGAAGCACAGAATTAGCATCATCCAGATCAAGAATGTAATCTACTGCCATTAATTAAAGGGGATACCAGGCAGGTTCATGGGAAAGAAATCCTTTTCAGGTTGTAGACACACAAACCATGACTTGGGAAATCCCTGAGCTGATCCTAGTTGGRGGCTGGTACATGAATACCCTGTGTCCTGGCTATAACATGTTCCCAGATATGCCTACTACACTTCCCAGGCATAAGAAGACCAGCACTGCCTAGTGTCAAGCAGACTGGTAAATATGCCTCTGTGTTCCTTGTAAATGCTACTCTTYCCATCCTCCTTTTCAAAAGATCTGTTTTCAGTTCTAATACTGGAGAGCACAATCCTGTGTGTATATGGCTTTTTATTCTTGCCACGATCTTCTGCCATTGTCTTGCTTCAGTGGTACAGCCATCAAACCTGCAGGTGAACAAGCACATCATTGCTGGTGGGTTCCAGGTACTGGGCTTGGTACCATGAAATCATCCATCCATTGAGTGCTGCCCTCAGGAGAACAGGGAGTGTTGTGTCCTCTCCATCRCAGCACTTGTGCTAGGCTAATGAATGCACATCCCTGTCTTCTCCAGGACTTTCTACCATCTTTCTGGCTGAACCAAACCCACCCACTATAAGCTCAAGTCTTTATCTGACTTTGTAAGATAGCTGTCTTGCTGGTGGTGCCAACCCACTTCACTGTATACTACACTCCCAGCTGCACTGAAACAAAAAATATTTGAATGTGTTTCCTGGGAGGCAGGTCTGCTGTGTTGTGATCACAGAAGTATTAATGCAGAAAATTAGTGTAAATTTTTCATCAGAACAAAGTTTAGCAACACAGTTTTCTTTGCAGTAAAAATCTCAGCAAGGCATTTAATTTAGGAAGCTGGGGGAAGGGAATGAAGACTTAATAACAACAGGCTCAGGAAATCCATGGAGCTGGAAACAGTTGGAGGATGGGAGAGTCTTAAGGAGAAGGTTATGCTCTTCCTTTTTTCCCCAGGCATTGTTAAGAAAATACCAGGCTCAAGAGGGGGACACAGAGCAGAGAACCCCCAATGTCTGCTGCTCCATGAAGCTGTCTGAGGAAAGAGTTCAGGTCACCYGGAGATGCTGTCCTTGCAGATGACATGATGAGGATTGAAACAGACCCTACAGCAMCCAGGATCCTTCCTTCCATTTCAGCTTCCCTCTCCTTGCTGTGGCCCTAGCCATGCACCACTGGCTGTGTGGTGCAGGCTACCCACAGTGCTCAGAGAAGTTGTACAGGCAGAACTTCTAAAGACATTCTGGGATGTTTGTTGAAAATGTGCATTGTGGGGAGGTGGATCTTTGATCTGACACCCTATGGCCAGTACTCACCTGTGTGAGTTCTTTGTGGATATAGCTGGTAATAAAAAAACTCGCTCAGAGCTATGTCTAGCAAGTATAGATGTAGACTAAGATATAAAAATGCACTTTTTTTTTTTCAGTATGTTCTCTCTTTACATTTTCATGCACAACTGGGAATAGAGGTTTATCCTAAAAAGTTTACCTGTGAGTAAACTGACATATGTTTATGACATATGACATGACATGTGTTTACACTAGCATTATGGTTCATGAAAAGTGTATGCCTGGTTCAGCAGAGTCTGCCAAAGGAAACTTAGCTCCATATTTTTAAACTAATTCTAAACAACAGAGTGAGTTTGCACAAGTTGCATACTATGTGGGAAAAACCCCTTTAATGTCAGTTTCTAAGTGTATATCAAATTTATCTCACACAGGTCTGTATTGGTGTAATATAGGAAATAATTTATATCTATGTAGAATAAATGCTCAAAACTTATATTTGATTTTAGACTGAAATAGCATTTGTTTTTATTTTTTGAGGATTCTGTGACTGGAGAAACATCATTTGCCAGAAAACCTGCTGGGACTATGAGGAAATAAGTAGTACCTTTTGTTATTAAATAACTACAGAACTAGAACTTCTATATGGATACACAATGAATGCCATAATATTGGGGAAACAATAATTATGCTGCACATTAWATTAAATGCCAGCATAGAAAATAATAAGAAGAAAAATCCTATGTTTAAAATAAGTGGAGTCTATCCTTCCAAGGCAGGGGACATACATGATAAGGGAGGTGCATGCATGAGGAGCCTGCAAAGATGTTCAAGTGCCTTTAAAAAAAAGTTAGCTCATGACAAGCCAGGTTTAACCTCTTTTGGTCCAGCACTGCCTTTTTGCTAATTAGTGCAGAAACATTCAATCTCTGCCCTTTGTGTCCATGCCTTCCATGATCAAACGTGGCTTGTTAGCTCCCAGGTRGTGCTGGAACCAGGCTGGTTCTGTGCATTCATGAGGCATTTCTCTGGGCTTAACAAGCCCTTCCAGTGTACAGACATCTGTCCCTGGAGAGCAGACACATCCAGATGTTTCTGAAAGAGAGAATGTGTTATCATTAGTACTTAACTGAAGCTAATAAGCCATGTTAGGCCAGAGGTGATCACCARTTGTGGCTCTTTTCAGCTTTTTCTCAAGCTCCAGTTTCCAGGAATACACTCTTTTGCATAGCATCAGCTCCAGCCTCACTCTGTTTATTTTTGCAGTTTTGATGCTACACAAAAAAAGGCAAAATTGTTTCTGGAACAGAGCTGCTCTTGCATCTAACACATTGCCTGAGCTAAAGATYCCTACCAGACTGAAGCTGGCCTGGCACAAAGCCATCTTCATAGCAACTTTTGTGTCAGTTTTGAACCATTATGGTCAAGATGAAAGCTAATGTAGGAACAAAAAAAATCCACATCTGTCATACTATATTTCAGACACCTTATTTGAAAGCTTTTTATATTATCCAAAGTTAAAGATAAGATATAATAGTTTGGATCCATTATCACCAATTTAATTTTTGTTGCATTCTGTAAGGAATCACATGCTTAAAATCAATTGTAATATTCAAGTCTAATTGTCCTTTCACTACCAGCCTTCTTACACTGATGGAATTGGAAGAGAATGTCATGACAAGTTAACCAAAGTGGAACTTACACAGTGAGACTGATTGAAATTATTGGATTTGAAAAGAGTACTGGGAAAAATAGATTGTGTGTTACTTCATCTTACGTGTCATGTAGAATATGTATTATGTATAATTCACAAGTAATAGATTTCATTTACGTATTTGTCTATTTACCTATTTATCTTAGTTAATAGCTGCGTTATGTTCAGCATATGGCAATGTAATCACTTAAAGATTTCTCATTTTAAAAAAAGACCTTATTAACACCCTGTTAACTTTAGCCAGAGTAATGTGGGAGTTTGAAATTGAAATATCTTGTAAATTTACCAGGCATACTAATCAAAAGCCATGGTTAGCTAGTAGCTAATTACAGGGTACCCTAATAAGGGTAATTAATTACAGTTACCATTGAAATAGTAACTAAATATGCTACGCTGCTGAACTTAAAAATTCCACCTTATTTCTTGATCCTGAATAAAAAAAAAAAATAAAAGGAATCAGGTTCTGACATCCTGTACATGTGTGTCACTCAGGGCAATCTTGATAATACATTTTCTGTTCAATACCTGCACTTAATAAATTTTTTAACATTGAGACATAAATCCACATATTTTATTTCTAGTATTTGCATGCTTTATAGCCTCTTCTTCGTGCTGGACTAGTTCTAATTTTGTTCATTTTTTAACATAAAAGGAATGATTTATCATCTCCATGTTTCAATTCTTAACTATAGGTCATGCTACTTTTCTTCTCAGTAATTTATGTGGATGTTTTCCCTTCTGGGTGACAACTATATTGCATTCACTTTGGAAATGTTGTTTCCTTTGAATGGTTTARCACAACTCCAAGGTGTTGGGACAAACATACAGACATGTTTTTCCTTCTTTCTCCCATAACTAGGGGAGAAAGGCAATCCTGCCCAAGTGCCAATTAAGTAAGAGTTGCATTTATTTTCCTTTCTATTTTTAGGGAAATCAAACCCACTGCATATAGTTGCTTATGCATTACATTAGATCAAGCTGAACATGATGTGTGGCTACAGTTTTAGAATCTAAGCAATTTCTGTGTGACTTTTTAAAGAAAAATAAAGCATAGTGTTTGTACTGGAATCTGTGGGTGAAATAAACAGAAAATTTGTGAAATACCAAAAAAAGAAAAAATTGTACTTAGAAAATGAATCAACAGAATCARTGTTACATAATCACTCTTATATTTAGAACTGTTTTTCTAATGCTRTTCAGAAAAGTTGCAAACTGGTAGRTGTCCACATGATAGAGACCAACACAGTTCTCTGCTGTTAAAAACTCAGGAAGCTGCAAGGAATTTACAAAAAATTTCAAAGGCGATGCTGTAATAAACATCAAGCAGGAAAGCATTGTAATAATTCTTCATAATATTATTATTGGAAAAGGGATTGAATTTCCAGATGGATTCTCTATTTGAAAAGGGAGCAGTGTTCCTCCCCATCCTCTTAGTTTGTGTGCTGCATTTTAGAGTTGAACTCATAGTGCTTGATAATAYAAAAACAGAACAAATCAACTCACACAAAAGTCCATGTTTGAATTCTTACCATGCACTAACTTTTAGAAAGTTTAGAAAATTTTCTTGTAAGRAAATTTTGCAGAGGTTTTAAATGAAACACTGTCTTAATTAGTTTACAAAGAAGGTGACCATTCACTTAAAAAGTTATATTTGCTTTCAGCTGCTGAGCTGTGAGCATATGAGGATGTAGTACACCATGCATATGTGTCTTCTTAGAATCAAAGGACTCATTAATACTCTCTCAGGTGATCAAAAGTATTAGGAGAGGCAAAAAAAGAAATTAACTCAAAACTAAAACACAATTAATTTTTAAAATAGCCTGAAGATTCAGACTTAACCATCTCAAAATATTTTATGTGCATGTAGGGGTTCCTGAAGAGACAAATGAATCTTTTTTGTCAAGTTGTAAGCAGTGTCTAGTGTGTATGAACAACATTTTCAAGCAAGGACTACAAGAGTAAAATCTTCCCTCTCCTAGGAATTTAGCAACCAGGAATGAGCTCAAAGTATCCCTGTGGTAGCAGTATGGCTGCTGGTCATGTTAATGTATGAGAATCCTGGGGTCAAGTGTCCCAAATTTGTGTCCTCTTTTATGTTTTACTGGTTAGTAAGGGCGTCTAGATGAGAGGTGACACTGGTGCTAGCCGTGAACTTCTCTTGCCTTTTCATTACCACAGTGAAGTTGTTCAGGTCCCCCAAGGGTAAAAAAGAACAGGTTTATGCACACTATATTAAAATATGATGTCCATAGGGAAAAAATCATAAACTACAAAACCCACAAATACACTAATTGAATTGTTAAACTGCATTATTTACAAGCATTTTCATTCAGTGCCATGGAACTCCCAGGCTGAGGGGACATGGGGAGGTATGAGCTGTTTGTAAGCAATTAACTTCCAATGAGGTAATAGTGGCAGTTCTGTTGGAATGTCTTGATGGAAACTAAGGAGACATTCCTTCAGAGGACTGGAGTCTCGATTGTTTTTTGYCTCAGTTACTAGATTTACATGGCACAATGAAGACTGACAAAATTCTGCTTTTGAGTTCTAGCAGAACTTTCCTGGGAGTGTTTAAGTCAAACCTGAACTCATTATATRTGACAGCAATGTAATTGTACTATCTTTTTTGAGGAATACCTGTTTAAATATGCTACCGAAAAATATAAAAAAGTCTTTAAAATTTGCAACCTCCCAAGCTGTTAAAAGTGTTAACAGAGAGGTGCTTCCAAGCTTTCTCACAGATGGCCCCTTCTTTAAAATAAAAAACAAATTAAAGAGATCATTCTTCCTTAGAGAAACAAAGAATAAAGACYAGAGTTAAATGGCTACAGAATGTAAAACATGTCGTTTAGTAACTCTGAAAGGAACCAATAGTCATGTAGGGTAATTAGTTGAACATGAACTTGTGTAGTTAATGAAAGGAGAATACTGTTGCAATAAATAAGGTAAAGTAGAACGGATTGCAGGAGGTGTAAGGAGTTGAAGACCAAACTAAACCCAAAAAGCCTTTGCTACATTTGAAGCAGTAGGTCTACAGGAAAGTTTTTACACAATTGACCTAGAGTTTAGATGGTGTATTTGGACATTGTTGTTGTACCTGAGCTTTCAAAAAGAGGTAGTAAAGAATAAAATGTCAGAATAAAGTAACATCTGTACAATTTTTTTTAGTAGAAGTTTGTGTTAGCATTTTGGTCATAAGAAAAATCATTGCTGATGAATAAATGAATAAAATGTGTCCCTCACTGTTATCTAGCCCTGGCAACAATCTACACAACATGCCTTACATTCAGGTTGCTAAATTCTGTTACCTGCAAAATACAGTGCTCTCATCTAAACAGTCTATTGGGAGTAGTGTCTGGGTTGTAATGCCCTTAAATCTGGCTTGGCTTTTTTTTTCCTCTTCAAAAACTGTGTTAACCATTTAACAGAATCTGTGACCACGTGCCAGTGCCTGTGCTTGGACCTTAGCACTCCTTTGTTTATCACTATAGACATTGCTTCTTTTTTATACTGCCTGCGCACCCAAATTGACAGAAATGTACGTGAGTCCAGTTAATCTTAAGAAAAGTTAATCTACTCAGACAACCCTAAAGGCAAAGCAGAATTCCAATAACCATTGCCCTAGACAAATAACTTTGTTGCTATTAATGTGAGCAAACTGTTTGCTACAAGTCTAGGAAGCAGTGAGAGATTGATTGGAATGTGCATCCATGGAAATGCAGTTTACAATTACTAGAATTTAATGCATCATGTCTAGTGCCTGTTAGTGTGTGAAAGACTTTAATTTGTTTACTCTAGTTTTCTTCATAATATGTATTTAAAAAAATTGAAAAGCTTACTTTCCCTGCATGGAACRCCCATGATTTCCAAGCACTTAGGAACTTCTATTTCTTAAACAACTTTTTTTAACTTGTCAAGACATGCACGAGTTAGCAAGCATAATAGTATCTTAGTATTTGATCATACACATACAACCTCTCTTAGTTAACAACATCAGAAATGTTAAAAATAAGTTTTCTAAGTCAGAAAAGTTAATACAACCCTAAGCCTTTATTTTGAAAGAACACAATGTGAAAAATGGAAACTAAAAATGTYGGGCCTTTATTAATAGCTACAGCTGTCAGGTATTCATTTTTGTCTCTCTCGGATATTAAAAATGGCTAAATAGAATTGATTAAACTTTGCTTTAGAGCTGTCCTGGGAAGGAAGTAGCTATGACAGATTTCATCCAACAAATTACATGTTTTTTTTTAAATTGAGGCTTATAATAAAAGTGCTTGGAGATCCTATACAGCATTCCTTCTGTAATACTGTGAAATAGAGAGGGGATAGTGGAACTCTGCTGCCATTTGTCATTTTAGAACCATAGAAGATATCTGCASTGCAGAGACTATGGCTCTGCTTGCCTGTGCTTTGCAGGACCATAYGTGTGAATCATTTAATTCAACAATAGAACACAGATCATACTGATAATTTCTGTTAGACAGAGATATTACTGATCTTTTCCTGTTTCACAGCTTATTTTTGGAAAAATTATTCTGATTTTCAGATAGTATAAATATTAATTGTGCTAGCATTTAAAAAGCACAAGTCATAAGTAAATTTCACTGGAATTTTGGAAGTGGCAGTGGGTGATAAAAAAGGGATCTGGTCCCCAACAGCTTTTTCTAAACATGTCAGTAGTAGCATATGCATCTCTCATTTATTAAGGCCATGAAGTTGTGGTACTTAAATATCTAAATAGAGGTATAACAGTATTTGTTAAAAAAAATCACTTTTTTTTGGCAATGAGCAAACATCAAATCATGGTGCATTGGAAAAGAGACACAGAACATCCAAGCTACAATGCCATTTTAAAATACCTGCTGAGAACCATTTGAAAATATGTAGAATTTTGACTGTGCTTTATAGATTATATTAAACGTTCCAGCAATGCCAGAATTTCTAATTATAACTCTGAGAGACCAAAAAAAAAAAAAAGAAATCATGACTAATTTCTTTCTTTCATGTGCTTTCATACTTCCACTGCATCTGAACAGTCAGACCCTCTGTTAGGCAACACTTTACATCTCTAAATTCAAAGGTAATTTAAAGCACTCTTGAATTAGCTTGAATTATGCCTTTAGAGCTGCTCTGTTTCTTCTGTTTACATTGAAATCTAGAAAAAGAATCTCATAGATTTGGAGGCTGTTTTTACAGGCATGAATACAAAAGAGAAATAGGAGCTCACTTTTAATATTTTACAAAAGTGATTTAGCAAGGCAGATCAGGAAACTCCATTCTTTCTAGCAACTTAATAAATCACTCTCATGCTACTAAGTTTCAGAGTTTACTGAAGGTCTCCCTTGTAAAAGAGCTGGGGCCTGCTTTTTCCCTGGGAAATTTTTGTAAATGCTAAGGTGAATGTAAGTGAAATAAACTTGTCTATGATGTAGGAAGAGCCCAGTCTGAATTCCAGTGAAACTGCATAGAGAGAGCCTTCTGCCTTACACAACAGCAAAGTCACAACGACATGCATCATTCTAGTAATTGTGACTGGGGAGTGATTCTTAAAAGAGAGAACAAGCACAAGCCCGTGGATCTGGGGGCAGCAGTATTCATTTTCTGTCTCCTGTGGGGTGATGTTGCTGGCAGCCAGGACAGTGAGAGCAGGGAGGACCTGAGACCCTGCTCAGCAACTGCACAGTCAACAGAGACAGCAGGGAAAAGAGAGGCCAGGAGAGCAATGGGGGTTTTTAACCAGCCTTGTCTTGCTTACGTTCCACCATTTTATCTCTTTTTCTTACCACTTTCAGTATTGCTTAAACAAGCCCCAACTCTGTGTATTCCATCACAGAGAAGGGCTTGTGTGAATTTCAAGGGAGGAAGGAAGACAGTGGAGTTACAGACCTTCATGTCTGAGTGGATATTGCTTAGGAGGGCATCAACATTATGCTGGTGTGGCCTTGGTTGAATCTACAGTTTCAAATCTTAGAAACATTTGTCTGCAACTGGGTCAGTATTTTATTTTCTAAGATTTTTCTTCTCTGTGTATTTTGTAAGCAATCAAAAGCTTGAAGGGGGAGGAGGGAAGCCTTTGCACAAAACACTCAGCCCTGTATATTTGTGCAAAATGTAAAATAGATGCCTGGCAGGCAAACAGAGAGTACATACTGCCACAGTAAACTGGTGATTGCTTTGAAACCGCTGCTCTCTACTTCACTGCACATAAATAAGATCCTCCTAACCTCTTTCCTTGAGTTTGACAAGAGGAAAATCACAAGACTTCCATGCAAGAACAGCTAAAAGCAAAGTAAGAAAGAACATCTTGGAGAAAAAGGGCAGATGGAGCCCACTGCCAGAGCGATGGACCCTAAAGCRCTGGTGCTCCTGGTTTGTATGGTCTAAGATACCATTCTCATTGCCAGCTCCAAAGATGTACAACTGTGACCAGGTCTGCACTGTTTGCTCTGTCCTGGTAAGGCACTGCAAATAGAAAGGTGACCTGATTATTCACCTGGGAATGGTTGCATGCTGTTCTGTCAGAAGGAGAGATTTAATCATTTTGAGATATTGTGGGTTAACCCCATTACGATGATCAGGATGATCAGCTCCACACAGCCACTCACTCACTCACTCACTCACTCACTCACTCACTCACCCTCAGTGGGAAGGAGGAGAGCATTGGAAGGGTAAAAGTGAGAAAAGATAAAAGATAAACTATAAAAGATAAAAACAATTTAATAGGTAAAGCCAAAGCTTCACACTCAAGCAGAGCAAAATAAGGAATTCATTCACTACTTCCATGGGCAGGCAGGTGTCAGCCATCTACAGGAAAGCAGGGCTCCCTCATGCCTAACAGTGACTTGGAAAGACAAACAGCCTCACTCCAAGTATGCTCTTCATTCCTTCTTTCCCCAGCTGACCATGACTCCCCATGGTGTGGGATACCCCTCAGTCAGGTGGGRTCAGCTCTCTGTCCCCCTCCATCATCTTGTGCACCCCCAGCCCTCACTGCCAGGGTGGTGTTGGAAGCAGAGAASACCTTGTCTCTGTGTAAGCACTGCTGAGGAATAGCTTCAACATCCCTGTCTTACCACCACTGTTTTGGTCACAAATCCAAAACAGCACCCAACAGGYTGCTGTGAAGAAAGTTAACCTCATCCCAGCCAAAACCAGTACAGGAGATAAAGTTTTTACAATTCATCATGKGCCTCAAATCCATTGAGAAGGGTGTTCAGTAGCTTCTTGCTAAATGGAGTATCTACCATAAGCATTGGACACAAGTGCTTCTCTGATCTCTGCATGAATTTCAGTGTTAACTCCTCCAGATGTACAGATGCTCAGTCTGGGACTAGATTGCTAACCAAGGGAAGCAGTTTCTCATAATGTCCTCCATGTGCAGGCCTTTTGAGTGAATTCTTTAAAAAATCACTTCTGAAAAATGTGTTTCAGAGGTTGGTTCTATTTGTTGCCACCCAGGACACAGTCATAATTTTCATTTTTAGCCACTATTTCATTTGGGAGCATAATGMTGAGAGCAACATTATTTAATTCTGATGGTTGAAGATTCAACTACTGAAGAAGATTTCTGCTCTCCGAGTTTTAAAACAAATTCAGCCAGTGGCAACACATTAATTTTGAGGTGGATCTTCTTTTAAATATTCTTATCTAAAATAACTTTTAAAACTATTCTGGAAACAAAGAATGAAAAATGAGGAATTCTGTTGTGGAAAGAGTGAAGCCTTTAGTAACAATTCATATAAAAATGATAATGTAATAAGAGTTTGCTGGAGGTGATGAAGAGGAACCTGAGGAGATGGGAAAGGAAACATAATTGCCACCATGAAAGCTTTTTAAGAGAAAAGACTTCCAGACTTGGTGCATAGAAGAGGTGGAAACAGCACATAGTATTTTATTTAAGCTGGGACATTGCTGAATGTATTCCATTCACTTTAGTACACATATCAAAATGTAAATGAGAAGGAAATCAAATCTTGCTATGGATGCTGGCAGTTGTTTACTGGAAAGTATGAGTTTGCCATCTATGAACATATCAGTGCAAAAAAGCCTAGGTACCCCTTATTTGCTTGAACATCTTAAAAGGCTGCTAGTTTTTCCTACTAAGTTTCATTGCAATTGTAGTTATAAAGTATAAAAATCCATTCACTATGTGGTTTTAAGATTTATTTCTTATATCTTGTGGGGATACTTAGATATTCTTTGTTGGATTCTTTTTCTACTCCTTGAAAGAACATGGGCAAGTTAAGGAATATTTGTAATTTCTGTTCAGGTCTGTAGATTGCTTATGTTGCAAGGATACTATCAATGTCAGTCCTGTGATTTGGCCTGCAGTCATGAAAATGTTTTTTCTCTGTTTCTTCCTGACACTGCCAGTATTATACTAGATCAGCTGTTGGCAATACTTGTGGGAGTRAAGTAAAGAAGCTCAGCTTGGAAAAACCAGCAGTGCTGGTGAGGATGTGAGGACTCCTCCTGGGTTTGCCAGCATGGCTTGCAAAGTTTGAATTGSCCCAGGCTGGGATCTGAAGGATCGCTGCTCCTGGAGTGTCCCTGCACAGCACTCCTGTCTGTCTGATTTGCTGGTGCACTTWGCCAGCATCACACCTCTCAGGAATTCAGAACTTGTTTAGCAGGGTGTTCAYAATTCTGCAGCCTGCTTACTAAGGGGGAAATGCTAAATTTTCAAAAGTCCAATGTTGCAATTTAAGAAGTTTTTTTCTGTTCATTTCTGTGGAGAGGAAATGAGGCATTTAAGTGGGGACTTATTTGATTAATTTATCTGGTAATAACTGSGTTTTAATAATTTCAGATTCTCACATACCAAACTTATTGGGCATGCGAGTACATTTCAAAGAAATGGGATTTTTACTTTAAATAGTGATTTTGAAAAAAAATTGAAAAGTAGGGAAAAAGGAGAGTACAAATAGGGATAAATTATTCACAAGCTATATTTTCCTGTCTGAGATAAACATCAGATAACAAACTCAGGCCCAAAGGGTATATGTTGGCAATCAATTCTGCTCAGCCAGACATTCATAAATATGATTTATTTAAATTRTGTGGTGTTCAATAAACATCTGAATCTTTATTTATACCTCTTGATCTGCCAAAATGTTTTGCTTAAAATCTAAGGCTATGAGGAAATATGATAAGGACTGCTGTCACCATCTGTTAAAGGAGAAAACTTGACATAATTTTTGGAAGAAACATGCATATTTTCTTCTGAAAAAATATTGTGAAGGATTGCGTATGTCATGGTCARGGAGCAAAAGGAATGTAAAGAATATTTTAACCTACTTTTTATAGGCAAAATGTTATTTCAAAAATGTAGTGGGGTTGTAGAGAAGTAATAAAGAATTTCTGTAATCTTCCACTACGTTTGCTTAGACAAATGTTGCAAGTGGAGACAGTTTCCTTACCTTTCATTTCTTTACCTTAAGCAGTTTGTTATCACAAAAGTGGGCTCGTCTGTGCTTGAAAGGGATGTGTAATTGCAGAACATTATGTGGAAAAATAATTAAAGTAATTTTTATGTGCAGCAAATTGCAAACAAGCAGGAACATGAATATTTGGCACATTTTGGGAGATTSAAGTTCACGAAACTTGTTAATTCCTATTCACTGTGGTCCCTGTAGATATTCTTGGCTTTCTTTTGGCTCCAGTTCACTTTACTGTTGTGACAGCTAGAAGTTATGTGTTATTTTAACTCTCAAAAGCCACAAAGGGATTAGGCCCACATAGCACTAGATTCTTCAWGAAAATATAGAGAAATTATTTTCCTTCCTAAAGGTCTTACTCTGTTGTCTTTAGGGTTGGAGAAAGAAAAGGCAGGGAGAAGGGAAGTGATATGTATTTATAAATATTAATTTAGTGTACATCTTCAGTTTTGGTTCTTACTTGTATTTTATTGGATCATATGTAAACACTCTTATAATTTTATTGTTTTGTTCTGCAATGTTTTCCTTCCCAAGCCCTTTTTGAAGGGAAAAGGAAACTAAGGAAACACACAATCACATTTTGTTTGTGTGTGAGAGAGGAAGAGAGAGAAAAAAATTGTTACAAGTTTTGTGGAAAGTTGTAGTAGGATGGAGAGACGAGAGTCTGCAGAATTTATGAGATTATCCAGATCCACATGGCTACAAAAAGCCACTGGAAGTGGCTCCTCTCTCTGAAGAACTGCTTTTGCCTATTGATAAAGGTCTATGCTGTCATTTTGTTTCATCATATAACATATATTTGTATTTTGAACAGTTAATGTGCTCCGAAGAAGGAACTGGCCTATCTGGATGTGTGATAGCRCAGTTGGGCCCTCAACTTTTTAAAAATGTTTTCTTTGTTCTTTAAAATACTCTCTTTTTCTTAACAAACTATATCCTTCAGCAAGGGATTAATCACAAGCAAAGGAATAGAATTTGATAACTATTGGATGTTGAAAATCACCAGGAGTGGTAAAATAACTAACTGGTCCCATGGAATCCAAGCAATTACAACAGGAATATTTCCAGGACTGGTAGTGGTAGTTAATAAAATGGTTGCCTCCAGGCATATAACACACCTTTCTGTCACCTTTGATTGCTCAGTCTGCTGTGTCTGCAAACAACACGAATCCCATTGTGCTGCAAGAGCCAAGTATCTCAGAAGCACCCCTTTGGGGGCACTGCAGTGAGCTTGGAAGTAATAATAACTTCTGAGAAGACACATCTATCACTACTGTTCTGTTTGTGTTTGACTATCAGGAATGCAAAAAACATTGAAGTATTAGAGGAGATTTTATAGCAAAATTATAGATGAGATACATATGTCTGACTTGGCTTAGCTTAGAGGAATTTTAATCAATTTCCCAGTGAAGACATTTCAGTGTTACACATTTTGAAGCTTTTATTAATCATAACCCCTTGGGCACCTCCAATACGAAGTTTTGGCATGAGGCAGTTTGCTTTCAGCTACACCTGTGCAATTCTTCTGAAAAAAGCTTTTCTCATCTCACTCTCACATGATTACAGACCTGAAAACACAACTGAGAGCAATTAAACAGAGTGCTGATGGAATTGGAGCACAAAGACTTGACATCACCCTTCCTGAGAAGGACAGCCACACTCAACAGCACCTTTGGCAGAACCAGCATACAAAATGCTTTCATTAAAAAAAAAAATCTGATAATAATCAATTTTTATCTAGACTCTCAACTGTAGGATTAATGAGTTGCTTGCATTCAGGGTTCTGCTGGTAGATTAGATGCTCTCTTCATTCCAAAGTGACTTGAAGTAATGGTGTCTTGAGATTTTATTGACTAAACCTGTCAGTCCTCTGAATGTTAAATCCCTTCAAAGGCTTACAAAAAGCACATCTGAAAACCTGGAAACCCCATTCATTGTCCAATTTAAAAAAACTTGGTTCTGAGATAAAGAAGAGGTARCTTGGTTTAAAATCTGCTTTAGTTTCCATTTAACTGAAAGGTAAATGTCTTACCGGTTCGAATGGGAACAAGAAGAGATTCTTGATGTATTTTATGTCTGAGATTTGAAAGCTGTTTTGCTTCTGCAGAACTTTGAACTATGGTTTAATTGAGTTATGCTCACAGGAGTTAATTTTTCAAAYATTAAAAAAGATACAATCCAAAGCTTTTTTCAAGTTTTAGTCTGCATGTTCCTGGGGATTTTAATGCTGTCTCAGTTTAGTAAGTTATATGTATATATTTTTAAAGAACTTAAATTTTAAAAAATCAGGCTCTAGATATTTGTATATTGTCTAATGAGAAACTTGTATGTATATCTAGAAAATGAAGATATACCAGTTTTGTTGTTTATGATTTAAGTCATATGAAGCAATTTTTCAGAGGAAATTAATTTTCTTTGAAGAAAGGCTTATCTGGCATGGGTTTACTATTGGTTATTAGGATTAAGAATAAAATTTAAAAAGTGAATCCTCTTATAATTGAGCCAGATCCTCAGAAGGTATAAATCATAGTGGCTCAATGTAAGTAAAGCAAGCTCTGACAATTTACATCAGTTTAGGATTTGACCTTCTCCCCAGAATATAATTTCTCTCAAGATCATACTTCCTATATTTGTCTTACTTTGTGCCTGGCAGAGAATTAATTAACACATAATTGCTTTGGTGAAGTCAGGATAAAACTTCTCTGTTCAAGAACTCTATTCATTTACTGATTAACTTGCTTCATGGCTGAGTTAGTTCTGCAGGGTCATGCTGTACTAATGACCAGAGCACAGGAACATTGTCAAACCAATGAGGACAAGGTAGGCTTGGAAGTATTCCAAATTCTGTTCAATTAGTCACTGAAATTTCAGCTTTGGGGCAGAGTTGAAAAGTAAGTTGAAGAGAAAGTACTTAAAGAATTAGATTCTTATTCCAGACAGAGGGAGTGGGAGGCAGGCATTACTGGRTAGACTCAAAGAAAGATGAATTGAACAAAAATGTGAAGACATTTTTTTAACTACATAAAGCATGTTAATGATGATTTTTTTCAAAGCATTGTGATTGTTCCTTTTTTACTGTAATTTAATTTTGTTCTTTTCTGACACTKCCTGATAGTGCAATCTCTGCCAGCATGACAACCTGCATACATACAGACCATGCCTACATAATGGCTTATCAGGTCTAGCTCAGATTTTTTTTCACAGCCTACATTTTATGCCACAACACACTATTATACATAAACCAAAAAAGTCCYGTATTTGAGACCCAAAACTTGTTAAGGTCAATGAGGGGTCAATTGCAAATACTCAATATCCCTCAGAGAGGTCCCAGAACAGGCATGGTCTCTGGACACATGGATCCAAATCCATGAGCACTACTGAGATAGTGACATGGGTACTTGAAGGAAAATAGGCTGCTCAAAGATTAGGGCAGACTGTGTTTTTCTCCTAATCTGCAGTTCTGTTACTGATTGTTTTCAGTAGCACTCAGTTGAAAGCTCAGCAGCTGCAGTACCATTCCAGCTTCACACAGGCTACTGCAAAAGCTGCCTTTCAGGAAATCGGGCAGAAACCTCCTAATTGTATCTTAGATTTTCAGATTTTTTTTAGGCTGCTGAGAATTATTGTAGCATGTGACTTGAATGGTAGATACTAAACACATCACAAATGTAGTTTTTGAAATAACCCTGGCTGTATTTTTTTTTTTTCTGGGCGAAAAAATTGATTTCAGCTTTACCTAATTGAATCATCTCTGGTGAATTGAATTCTATTGAAAGATAATCTCTATTTTTAGCTTTCACATCAGTTAGTAGATCAAGTGAAAGCTGTACCTATAAGCTTATTTTGACCTGCCAGCTCCTGTCAAGGTTGCAAACTGCCTGGACTTCAGTGTTACCTTGCATGACTTCACAACAGTATGAAAACTCTAGCTTTTCTCCTGTAAAAAAGAGAAACTAGTACTTCTATTTCTCACTTTCTAGAATCTGATCAGTATTTTGCTTTAATTTTGTAAGTGAAAAGTGAAACTCAATTCATTAAGTTTCAAAGCTTTGTCAAAATGTGCGATAGAGAAAATCATTAAAGTTRGATGCTGTTAACAAAAAGAATTTCAGCAATGTGTGTCTAATACTATAGGGACAATACAATTATAATTGAGCTGTAAAAATTGAGTACAATTTAAATAATACTTAGATGCATATTATAATAATGTGCAGTTTTAGCTTAATTATARTGACAAATAAAGGTTGATATGTTTGGTTTGGGTGTTTTTTTAACCACAGTAAAGTAAGTTTCCAGACAACCAACTAACCAGCCAAACCAAATAAAAATGGTTTTTGATGTTGAAATTTTTCGATCTATGTTTTTAATCATTCAGTAAAATTGAAACCTTTCATGTCTATAAATCCATTATGTTGCACAGCTGGACTCTGATATTCTGCTTATGATGGCAGAATATTTCTTAGGAGTTTCTGTATACCTCTCTGTGAACCAGTGAATGTGGTTGAAAACACTCCCAAATTCTGGCTGAAAATATATAATAATAATAATATACTCAAGATCTTCTGATAGATCAAGAGCAGATTGGACTGTTTTTTCAATAATTTGTCAGCTTGAAGCTCTTTCAGAAGAATGAGGAAAAGATTTTCTTTCCCATTCCTCTGCTACCTCCAGAAGACTCAGTAGATCTTTTGTAGGTTTCCCCCCTGCTCTACTGAAGCCACTGTTCCACCRTATAAAAAACAACTTTCTGAGCTGGCAGATGCAGGTAAATGTTAGAGATTGCACAGTGATATCATCAGCCTTTGCAGACTACAGAATTCAGCTTTAGGAAAGGCTTTTGGGAAGGTGGCTGTGCTGTGTGTCARACTTAAATCAATTTAGATAATGTAAGTCTTGCAACAAGCCCTGATAAAACAGGCTACAATTATACAACATTGACTGAAATGAACTGAGACTAAAATGAGAACTCTTGTTTAACTGATACTTATTTATRTGTTGATACTGTTTTTATGATGGGAATGGCATTAACTTAAGCAAAGATTGGCTTACATTTGAGCTAGTTACAGTAGTCTGTGGAGAAGCACTTTTGTCACTATGGTCTAGGTATAAATTCATTTTGTTCTCCAGATAGATAACTGAAGTGGAGCAGAACACAGTCCCAAACCACATTTTAACTCCCTGTAAAAATACACTGAAGTGGCTTATTTAGCTGTAAATCTGCACGTGGTTGGTGCCTGAAGTTAGGTGAGATGAATACCATAAATCAAGGATAAATAAAGTCTTCTTATTTAGAAGTGTTCTCTATAGAAAGTTTAGGACTTTGTATGTTACAGTGCATTTCTTATTTTGCAGTCAAACATCAAGAGRCCACTGCATTTCCTAAGTGTCCACAAGAGTGGGAAGAGACAAATCCTCAACCCTGCTGTAGCAGAGACTCATTTTGTAAAGAGTCACAGAACTTAGTCACACATCAGGGGAAGGTAGGCGTTGTCAGTAAAAATACAGATGACTTTACAAGTTAATTATATAAATAAAATATGCTGGAAACTTTAAAGCATAAATGTGGGCTTGCTCTTTTCTTTAAATTTTGAACTATATATCAAGCCAAGGACAGAATAGAACATATTTATGATTACTTGTGCAAGTAAAGAGTGATCTGAAAAAGTTTACCATATATAATAAATATACATAATTATTATATATAATTCTTATAATTAATATATAAAACAGAATTATTATTTATACAGTAATAATAATTATATAAGATATGTAATAATCTAGATCTATTATATATATACACACATACATTTTGGATTTATATAACCAGAAATATATAGATGTAGAGATTAGAACCCTCTTTTGTTTCTTCCTTTACATTTACATATTCCACAATTTTATTTCTCAAAATAAAGATGGCTCAAATTATTAAAATACAGAGGTACCAACTTTCTCTTTGGAAAACAGAAAGAGAACAAGGTCTCTGGAATAAGTTATCCAGCCTGTCTTTCCATATGGGGCTGTGGGAAATTGGTAGACAGTCAGGCCACATCAGTCTGGTCTTTACAATGGATCTGTCACAAGGGTATTTGCACTGCAGTTCCCCACTGCTTCCCCCAGTTCCATTTAACAATCTGCACTCCTTCCACTCGAGCTTTGAGGCAGAGGCTGTGCACTCGGACTTTGTCACTGCACGTCRCCTCTTGAACAAAAGGAGCTTCTCCGGAGGAGGCAGCGCAGCTGTGGAGCAGCTCCCAGTTGGAGATCTCTGGTAATTCGGGGAACTCCAGGTGCATTGATTGCTGAGGGAATCAATCAATGATCTCCTGAGTGCATCCTTTTATTTTGTTTACCTTTGCAGGTAATTTGTGTAGTTCCGAATAGAGGCATAGAGGCCTATATGACAAAATAGTTTGAAATTCAGCATCTGCTGTGAAACTGTATCTTTTTTGCCTCAGMAATCCCATAAACTGCCTTTTGTCGTTACTATTCTACTGACCCTGATTTTTAATCTAAAGTGTCTCAAATTAGAGCATTGCTGGTGTTTTGATGAAAATTTTGGAACAGGTAACTGTTTGAAAATACATTTGTAGTTGAATCGAATTGAGAATTTGATACAGAACCTTTCTCATGGCTTAGATAACAGCAGGAGTGGTAGCCCAGGTTATAGTCCCTCCTTTGGCTTCCAGACAATGTCAGGTTAAGGTTTTAGTGCTAATTTTCAAGGCAGTATAAGACTCRTGCCACCAACTACCTGAAGGATCAATTTTTTAAAATGCCAATCKATTATATAATCAGTGTGCAGAACAATGCAGAGTGAGATCAACATCTGAGAACTGAAGGTAAAGCCTTGGCAGMTAGAAAGTTCCAAGAAACTTCCAAGAAAGTGGTTTCATCAAGCAAGTCCTCACTAAGAAACACTGCATTCTGGAAGATCCTTTTTGGCAAAGGAAGGATGTTTGAAGTCTTCAAACTCTGCCAGCTTTCCCCTTCAAAAGACAAAAAAAAAAAAAAAAARTTAACTGGCTTTTTATAATTACCATGGCTTTTTTAAAATGTCTCCATTGTTCCCAGATTTGATCCTTGTCCACAATGAGATACAGATGTTAAGAGAATGTCTTTGTTATGTTTGAAAAAATGTTCAAAATTGTGGTGATACATGAATGTTCAAAATTTCAGATGAAAAAACTCAAAGTAATGAATGCCCTGYAGCTAATTAGCAGACTGATTGCAGGCATTAGTTTTCAGTAGCATGCTACTGGAAATTGCTTGTAACTCTCATTTTATARTAGTTGTAATAAATGTATTTGTCAAGTGCACAAATGTTACCTTCGCCTGTCACAAGATGGCAGTGTAAGAACACACATAGCGTTCGTTCACCTGCCACAAAACCCTGCCAAACTCTCCTGTATATCCTTCAGGCCCCGGCAGCCGGACCCCTTAGTGGGATGGGCTGTCAGCTGAGCGCTGGGGCGGCTCACACACCGCAGGACATCTCTGCACACCCCTCCTCTCATGCGGCATCAGTGCTGGGCAGGGCAGGTGCTCAGAGATGCACCCCATGCCCAGCACACAGCCTCCTTGGGTGGAGTCTTGCTGATCATCCTGTGAGACTGAGGGATGCTGTGTCCATGGAGCCTTTGTCATCCCTCATTCCCTGAGCCCAGACTGAGCTCTCTGAGGTAACAGTCTGTTAGTTACACAGAAATGTCTTTAGTGTGGTAGGGATGGCTGTGACATGATGCCTGAGGCTGCTGTTGAGTTGTGGAAGAGGCAGGTGGAGCAGGCAGGGGCAAAAGGTGTGAGAGTCCCTGCTGTGTAGTGGATGGTTTGGTTTAGGATGAGTGGGATGGTTCTACCTCAGACACCRTGTGAGAAATGTGTAAAAGTAAAGGTAAGTGTGATCACATGCTATTGTTCATCTATGCTGTGGTTTTCAGCACTGTGTGTGCTCTCAGGACTCCTCTAATCCCTTTGTGTTCTCTTTCCCATCCCTGTGAATGCCCACAGGAGCCCACAGCACAATGCCAGGGAAAGTGCCTGAAGGGGGTTGTACAGAAAAGCAGGGGAATGTTAATGACTGCTCCCCCAGGATGTCCCAGAGAAACCCAACAGATGGACATCCTGCCCACTCTGACTTGCTTCTATGAAAAGCAGGGARAGATTTCTAGCACCTGGCCCAGCCCTGAGCCATTTGTTCTGTGGAGGAGCAGGAGTAGGCAGGGAAGATGCACACACACAGTCCCTGACAGACTGATGGATGGAGGCATGTCTTCTGTTTGGGCTCAGGCAGAGGGATGTTCCCTGCCCATGTCTGCCCTGCTTRCAAGTGACAAAGGCCAAAGCTGTGGCACAGCCTGCACTGCTGCCACTGAGCAGCACGTGGGACTCTGGAACRTGTACCCCCTTCCATGGGGTGCAGTCCTTCAGGAAWATGCTGCTCCACCRTGTCCCTCAGGGGATCAGAGGTCCTGCCAGCAAACCTGCTCCAGCATGGGCTTGCCTTGGGGTCACAGCCTCCTTTGGGCATCCACCTGCTCTGGTGTGGCATCCTCCCCTGGCTTCAGGTAGATCCCTGCTCCACCATGGACCTCCAGGAGCTGCAGGGACACAGCTGCCACACCATGGTCTGCACCAGAGGCTGCRAGGGACTGGAACACCTCCTYCCCCTCCTTCTGCACTGACCTTGGCATCTGCAGAGCTGCTCCTCTTGTGTGTTCTCACTCCTGTCTCTCTTGACTGCTGTAGAAGTTGAGCACTTTTATTCCCCTTTGTTAATACRTTTGCCCAGAGGCATCACCACCACTGCTGATGAGCTTGGCCWGTCCCACTGGTGGGGCCACCTTGGAGCTGTCTGGCTTTGGCTCTCTCACACATGGGGAAGCTTCCAGCACTTCTGTAAGCCTCCACCACCAAAATCTGGCAAAACAAACCCAATACAAGCCTGTTGAAGAATTAGGAAATAAGTTCTATAATGGTGTTGTTGATGAGCTTGGGCCCAGGCAAAAAAGAGTGATGAGTCAAAGCAGTAGTCTCAATCCACCACAACTCTGGATGTACTCATGTGAGCAATTTATCTCTTTTCAGACAGCAAGGACATTCTGTTTGTTWAATTTTCCACCCTTCCCTTGACTAATAAAATCATTAATAATGTAGAATTTTATCTTTTACAGACTTATAAGATACTTTTACCATATCTGTTCCGTAAGCTAAGTACTTTTTATTTTGGTTTGAAAGTAAACTTATTCTTTGTAGTGGAATGGTATTAATTCTTTGTGCTAACTTGTGTTTGGTTGCTGGCCTGTGTGCAGTGAAATAAGGACCTATTTCTTCCTATTCTCATGTTTTTAGGCTTAAAATCCCGGTTTGCCCAGGGACATTTCTGGTCCCTGAACTGCTGTTATCTGTCTGATAAATGGTTTGAACATTATCTAGCAGCAGCCTTGCCTSTCCCAGGTTGAGCTTTGAGGAGCTCCTGGCAGTGAGGACTGGCCTGCCCAAAGAAGCAGCGGCTTGCAGGTCCTTCCTTGGAGACAATGCCAGTTTGCTAACACAGGTACAGAGCCCTCACTGCCTCTTGGTCTCTGTGCCCAGGCATCCCCAGTTCTGCTGGGACAGACAGAGAACTCATGACCAAGGTCTCTAGATTCTCACCTCAGCTGAATGTTTGGTTTGACTTCCAAGCAATGTCTGAATCTGATGGACAGAGCTTAATGATTGTATTTCTCTCATGTTTTCACATATTAGGTGAACATGTGCTTTTCAAAACTTACTACTTTTTGAACACTACCAATATAATTTAMAAAATAATAGAAGTGGTGAATTATGGGTTAGAATTACAGAAAATTTCATGTTGGAAGGCACCTCTGGAGATCATGTGTACCAATCTCCAGCCAACAGCCAGGCCTTAGATTCAATTTTCCAGAGGAGTGTCTAGCCAAGGAATATTTCTAAGCCAAGGGGATTCCACCTCTTTGCTGGGCTGCCTGTTCCAGTGTTTAATTCTTCTCAAGATGAATAATCCTATTTCTTAAATCCAAATGAGAATTCCTGTGGAACAACATGRACCTGCTGTCTCTTGACCTGCTACCATGCATCCTAGAGCATGGTAGGGATTTGCCTCAAGGCTCTAAAATCCTTGAGGAGAGGATTTTAGAAGGGAGTGTTTCCAGCTTCCCTGTAACTTCTCTAAGGTGTTGGAAGACAGTAGCAAAGCAGTTTCAGGTGGAGATTTCTGTGTGGTTATGGGCACCCTGTGATAGCTCTGAGGTGATCACATGAAATATTCTGTGCTTTCAAAGGTTTTGTGAATCTATATAATTTTGTGAAGATTCAGGTAAGAGGATTAAATACCTTAATGATGGGCTCAGAGCCCACATATTTTGGTGGGAGCTGAAATGAATCAAAATCTGCATCTTTTTAAGTCCAAAWGTGTATGACAATTTCAAAAGACCTTAGCATTTGAATCAACTCTCTGTCTCTGAGGATTGAAAGCCTAATATCAGCTGCAGTGTGCAATGGTTTCATTGTGAGCACTGGAATATCATTTGATTGCATTTAGTTTTTCCTTGTCCTGCCAGTGATAGTTCTGCTTGTTCTGAATTTTTCCAAATTATCACAAGTCATGTAGTTGATCACAAAAATAAATCAGGTCTTTCTGCTGATTTTTTTCCTTCTATGTCTCCCCTGTTTTCTATGGGAAATTTTTATCACTAAGCTGGTTATGCTGATTAGCTGAGTTGAATTTTTCATGTGGCCCTTTTCGAATGAAGCATCCTGTAAAAGCAATAACAGCTCTTAAATAAAGTAACAGATTTTAAGAACAGAAATAGTAAATGAGACTATCAGCTGGTCAGAGGRCATCAACATTTCATAATTCTTTTTTTTCCTTTTGTTGGAGCTGGGGTAGTAAGGAAAAAGCATTTATTATTTTGTTATATAGGAGCTCTCCAACAGAGGCAGGAGTGATACAGCTCAATTTTCCAAGGAGCTTCATTGTGGCCATTTATCACAGTCAGGTATTTGACTCAAGTGCAAAAATGTAGAAAACTGAGGTTATATCAGGTCTCCAAGAAGGATTAAAAGTAACCCAAACAGTAGAGAAAAGAACAAAAAAACCCAAAAACAAACCCAAACCAAAAAACCCAAAAAACAAACCACCACATAATTTTCCTTTCACAGACTGAAACTTTATCTAAATTTGCAGCCAAGGTGAGAATATTTTCCATGGAGAAAGAGGATAAAAACAGGATGAAAGATATATGCTGAATTTTATTTTCCCCAGAAATGTGCAATCCAGTTTCCTGGTAGGGATGTTATGAGGTGTGTACCTGACACTAGGATAATTTCCACAATATTTTGAAAGATGGTATGGTGGAGGGGGTTTGTTTCATCTGCTTTTAGGAAAATAACAAACGGTAACTGGGAATATGAGATACTTGGACTATTTCTGAGTGACCTATTTTTTAGAATTTTTAGAGCCTTGAGGCAAATCCCAAACTTTGACCAAGTATTTCTAATATATGGGCAAGTTGCTTCTTCAGTTTAATGCCTGTAGRTTCTACATTGCATGTAAAGAAATTATGTTTAACATTATTGTAACCTTGAAGCCAAATAGGCTTTAAGAACAAAACTTGCTCTGTATCCAGGGGAACTGAGTGTCAGACTGCTTGTGGGAAGGTGACACATCCTGGTTTGTTTCATAAGACAAAACTGTGGTTGCCTTTTTGTTCAGCATCTCATTGCAACACAAATTGTGGCTTTGAGGAGCATCCAGGGAAAGCCCCAGAAGGACAAAGGCAGAGCTCATCACTGCCCCTGAGTTTCATGTGCCAGTCTGAGGAGGCATTTCATTGTTAACCATCAGGACACAGCCACTGCCTCTCTGGTGCAGCCTGTACAGCAAACCACCACGTTTCCTGACTTGTGGTTTTTCTGGGGCTCAGAGGGCAAGCAGGGGTRTGTGCGTGGGTGAACCAAAGGACAAGGACTGTCCTCAAGTTTTCACTCGGGTCTCAACACATTGTGTTTTCCTTGCTGTGTCTTCCTCTGCTGGAGAAACTCTGTAACTCCATTTGGGATAGCAGAGAAAGACTTAGTTCACAAGTTCTGGGCTTTATTTTTGTTTAATACAGATTCACAAAAAGTTCACAGAGCACAGTGAGTTGCAATTTGCTATAGTTTTTTAGGTTAAAATAGGAAGATCTTTGCACAACCCAGTGCTTGCAAGCAGATTTGAATTTTCTGAATTTTCTGAAGTCTGCAGATTTGAGCTGTAGCCACATTAACATGAGCAGAGCATAGATCAGTGCAAGCTCTACCAATGGCTGGTTGAATACTTGCTGGTTTTACGGGTATCCTCCTCAGCCATTAGACTGCAAATTCTGGCTTTGTGTATTGGGTTTTGATGGCAAGGTTTTGAGAGTAGGGGGCTACATGGGTGGCTTCTGAGAGAAACTTCCAGAAGGTTTCCCCTTGCCTGATAGAGCCAATGCCAGCTGGCTCAAAGAGAGATCCACTGCTGTCTGAGGCTGAGCCCATCAGCAGCAGCTGCAAGTGCCTCTGGATAACATCATTAAGAAGGGTAAAAAACCCCTGAAGCTGTGCAATAGCAACTGGAGAAAGCACTGGGAATGTGCAAGAGAAACAACTCTGCAGATWTCAGGATCAGTGAAGAAGGAGGGAAGGTGCCCCAGGTGCCAGAATGGAGATTCTCCTGCAGGCTGTATTGCAGACCCCAGAGATGAGCTGTGCCCCTGCAGCCCATGGAGCTCCATGGTGGGCACCTGGTGTCTCGCCAGRGTCAGCCACACCTTGCTAAAATCAACAGCAAAACTCCTCTTGGCATCAGCATGGCCAAAATGTTATCCAAAGAATCTTTTTCAAACCAGTAAAATCTTTCAAAATTCAAGAAACTTTAAAATGTGACCGGCCTTGTGGCAGTTTTTTGTAAACTTCGGGTGGATTTATAGCAAGAACGTGTTTGCAAGATCCATGTTAATGAAATGTGCAGCAGGAGTTCTCAGCATGCACAGTGACATTCRTCACTGTCAAACTCCCTCTTTGAATTCACATCCTCCCAACGTATTAATGAGGGCTTTAATCTCAGAAGACAAATCTGATCCACAAGTGAATTCATGGGGAGTCGCATTCCTCATGCATGAGGATAGGAGAACCTTGTAAGCTGCCAGCTGAGCTGCTCAGGCCTTTGCAATGGTTTGTGTGTGTCCTCCTTACACTGACATCACACCAAAGTCCAGATTTTCTGCTTTGTGTGTTCACTATAAATTCGTAAGGGTTTTGGTCCTGTATGTGCCAGCAAGATGTACCAGATATTTTTAGAAGGGAAAAGTGTCAAGGACAGATTAAAAGGGTTGTAAAAAATTCCACAAATGTTCAGCTCATGGGAGAATAAGCTTGTAGCTTTGAAAAACAGATCTTGTTTTGTCTTTATGCCTGGCATGACAAATCCTCTGTGTTCTGTAAAATGTTTTTCTCTTATTTGCTTCTGTGTAAACCTGAGGGTTTTTGGTAGAAAAGCTTCACCACGGGGTCCACTATAGAAATGCATGAATAATAGAATTAGTGAATGTTTGAAAATGCAAAATTTGTCACCTTGTTACAGTGGTTAAGAGTACAATCGGTTACTTTTTTTCAGTGTATATAAATTTTTTCTGGAGAAATGTGGAGKTAGTGTCATTCTTAGAGTTATTTTTCCAAATGAATATGAAAAAATATTTAATAGTTCACACAATCCATCTCTAAAAGAAACAYAGCTAATCTTTTCTTTAATACGTATACAGAAACTTGACAAGTTTTCACCTATAAACTTCCTTTAAATAAAACAAATAACAGCAACTTTTCCAGTAATTTATTTCATAAATATTCTGATAAAATCTCTTACAATGTTGTCTTTCTGGAACTCAAATATTCTGGAGGTAATATGCTGGCACCTTGGAAGGAACTGGCAGTTTGTGAACTCAAGTGATCATGACTGCCACTTTTTTCAGGAGCCAAAATAGTTTCTGGTTATAATACATCAGATCGACTCATAAGAAGATTTTATTTGTGTTTCAAGGAGTTGCTACTTGGGTGATTTATTTATTCCAACTGTTTCAGAAGTCAGAATATAAACCATGTCCTGAGTGACAAAGAGCTGATGTAGTTTAAAGCAGGGTTTGGGTAGTATAAACTCATTAGTTCATATCTTCAGGTTTTGATTTTCTTGGAAGCAGTTTCATTTTTTTTTCTATTTGGTTTTGTCATGATTCTTTAATTCTTTGCTTCAGACAGTGCAAAAAGCACAATTTTATAGAGTACATAGCAACAGCTGTTTTTGTGGCATTCCTGCCCTTATTTCCCTCATAAACATGAAATATCATGAAGAAAAATAGTTGTTCTAATAATTTTGGACTTTCCCCATCCATACTGCTTCTTCAGAAGATAGAATATATCTTTCCCAGAATGTCTTGCAGGCAGAATAAGGCAGGCTCCTGCATTTTCTCCTCTCCTGATCTGCTCCCTGCCATGCACCGTTCACTTTACTAAAAATCTGTGTGCTGTCTCAAAATACCTTGTCTTCTGCTGTCTCTGCAAACTCTGGTGTCTGCAGGCTTCTCTGCTTCATCCAACTGCTTTACTCCATCCAGTATTKTTCATCCATACTTTTATTAATCCGTGAAGAATATTACTGTGAAACTTGGGKTTTTTGTTTATAATTCTGAAGTAAGAAATAAGAAGAAAAAAGGGTACAAAACKATGTCATTCATTACCCTGATTTATGCAAATGCATTCAATAGTAAATCATAGAATTGTAAAATGGGTTCAGTTGGAAGCAGCCTYAAAGATGATCAAGTTCCAATGCCCCTTCCATGGGCAGGGCCACCTTCCATAGACCAGGGTGCCCCATCCAACCTGGCTTTGGATACTTCCAGGGATGGAGCAGCCAAACCTTCTCCAGACAACCTGGGCCAGTGACTCCCCTTCACAGTAAAGAACTTATTTCTCATACCTAATCTAAAACTGCTCTCTGTCAGTTTGAGACCATTGCCCCTTGTCCTGTCACTCCACTTGTCCTTTCCACTTKKAAACAGTCCCTCTCCAGYTTTCCTGTAGATATGAGGAGTTGGTATAAAGTCCCCTCAGAGCCTTCTCTTCTCTGGGCTGAACAGCCACGATTCTCCCAGCTTGTCTCCATAGGAGAGTTGCTGCAGCCCTCTGATCATCTTCATGGCATCCCCTGGACTCACCTCAACAGRTCCTTCTCCTCCTTCTGCAGGTGGGGTCTCACCAGAGCAGAGCAGAGGGGCAGGATCCCCTCCCTGCCCTGCTGCCCACGGTGCTTTGGATGTGGCCCAGGACTCATTTGGCTTTCTGGGCTGTGAGTGCCRTGGCTGGGTCATTTTGTGTCGCCACAYTTCTCTTCACAGAGAAAAGCAAGGCACAATTCTTCCCAAGAGTATTTCTGGTTTTCACRTTCTCTGAAYCTCAGAGAAGGAAAAAACAATTCTTATCTCATTAACTGCTGCTGTGTTGTTCACAAGTGGAATGCATTGTGGAAGACTGTTTACCTGAAGGGAATTGATAATTAGATTCTGGTGTGAGAGTTTTGATTCACTGACCAATTGAATCCAGGTGTGTGTGCGTGTTGGGACTTGGCTGACAGTTGGCTGATGCTGTGCAGTTGTGTGCASTTGAGTGCTTGGCAGATTCAGTTTAGATTTAATGTAATATAAGGTAATATAGTGTAGAAGAATGTAGTATAATAAAGTAATTAGTTAGCCTTCTGATGAGATGGAGTCTTCCTCATCATTTSTCCTGGATGTCAGGCAAAAGTATGATACTRTAATTTTGAGCTTCTCATCAACCAACACCCCCTAGTCCTTCTCCCCAGGGCTGCTCACAATCCAKTCCCAGCACAGCCTGTGCCTGGGATTGCCCCGAGCCAAGGAATTGCACYGGAGGGGGTTACTCAGTGCATTGCYCCCAGCCAGGCAGTGGAGAGTGACTGGTGGAACTCTGATTGCAGCTCTCACACAACTCCAGTGTGTTAGACTTCACACAATACATTATTTATTATCTTGCMGTTATTATTTTACCTATATTGACATATAAACTGGAAAGGCAAGTCTTATAAACAGCAGAAGAGAACAATTGGCAGAAAAAATAATATATATTTTCCAATTCTCTATTTATTCCCTCCTTGTTCTAAGAGAGCCCTGTGACTTTTGTTTGTGGAGACTGAAAGAACTGCTCCCTTTGCACAAGGAAGAAACCACTTTCTTCTGGACTTCCAGAAGGCACGCATATGACATATATTATTGTTCTGAAATATATGGGCCATGAAAAAAGAGCCTGGATTTGTCACAGAGCCTGGGATCTAGTAGGAACCTCTTGGGATGAAGGGTCTAAATTTGTAAGCAGAACATTCACTGTTTCTCATCACATCAGCAACCAGAGTTTACAAGCTGAAGAGCACAGTGCTGGCTGGCTTCTCCAGCTTTAAACACACTGACAGCAAGTGAATCCTTCTGCATGCATTCCAAACACCTGCTCCTCAGCTCAGCCCAGCCCAGCCACACTATCTCATAAAAATGTATTTTTTATTCTTCTTTGATGAATCCCTAAAAAAAAGTCACTTGAATCCTCAAGTTTATTTTGTCTGATGAAGATAAACAAGCAAAACCAAAACCGCCAAGGTTATTTAAATGGGATGTAAAAGCCAGCAGTACATCTATATCACCGGAAAAACAGGGAAATTGAGACCTGGATATGAATATTTTGACTTTAGCTTGTTTTTAAGRTAAATAGTGCAGTTAGAAACGGTATTCATTTTTTAAAATTGTYGTAATTTTTGTTAATGCACAGGTATTGCAATGTTAGGGTTTTGAATTATTCAGTCAATAACCAGATAGCGAACATGAATATGAGAATAGAGAATCACAGTACTTTAAAGKTAAAATCCAATAAAAAGTATAATACAGCTACTTTTAAGTTCAGAACTGCTGTATTGGTATGTCCCTCCAGCAAAGTGTACACGGGTTCAGACGCTGGAAATAAATGCAAACAGCCAGAGATTATGAACTACAAACTCAGATGTAGTGATATGTGCAAAGGATTTGTATTATCCTTCAGCATACTCATACCTTAGCACTGTCTCAATTTGTTCTMACCCATATCTATAGATAGAAACAGAAATACTGTATACAGAGACAGAATCACTGGTATCTAGAATGGAAAACACTTTTTTCTCCTTAATAAAGAAAATTTGAAAATTACTAYATTTTTAAAGAAATCCAAGGACACATAGGACATAGGTAAATTCTTTACTGTGAGGGCAGTGAGGCACTGGAAGAGGTTGCCCAGTGAAGTTGTAGCTTCCCCATCCCTGGACGTGTTCAAGGCCACGGTGGACAGGGCTTGGAGTGGCTTGGGATAGTGGAAGTTGTCCCTGCCCAYGGACAGGGGAAATTCAAAATTCCTAACAACCCAGCCATTCTGTGATAGGAAGATGGAAAGATGCTTTAGTGTCCCCTTACGTAAATGTTAAAATTAAGTATGGTTGTGTGTAGACATTGCAAAAGGTAAAGAGGAAATAAGAGACTCCTTTTCAAAAGCATTTCAAGAGTTTCTGAAAACTGACCAGATAGACAGAATCTGCCTCTTCCATTATAGGTAAAAAAAGAAAATAATCCCCCCAAAACAACATATTGAAGAGTTTTATCTTGACACAAGGACTTGTCTTTAGGCCATCCAATATTCCTGGCCCATCTCATTCACCCATTAGCAGGACTTTTGTGGACTCCTGTTTTGCTTTTTCTGATACAGATGGACCCAGAAGAAGGAAGTGTCTCGTGGGATCTCTTGTATTCAAGGTGATTAGTGTATCTTGGGTGATTTGTCATGCTTCATTTGGGCTCTCAGTGTGACTAATCATTTACTACATATGTATGACAGCATTTGAGCATTTTGCTACTTTGCTTCTGCATAATTATTTTTTCTAACTTCATTGATAGAATCAGAGAATATCTTGAGATGCAAGGGACCCATCAAGTCCAGCTCCTGGCCCTGCACAGGACGCCCCAAGAGTCACCCCCTGTGCCTGAGGGCGCTGTCCAAATGCTCCTTGAGCTCTGCAGGCCGCTGCTGTGACACTGCCCTGGGGAGCCTGTTCCTGTTCCCAGCCACCCTCTGGGTGAAAAACCTGTTTCTAATATCCAACCTAAACCTGCCCTGACACAACTTCAGGCCATTAAATCAGGTCCTGTTATTGGTCACCAAGAGGAGATCAGGGTCTGCTCCTCCCTTTCCCCTCGCAAGGCAGGTGAAGACTGCAATGTTTGCAGAAGAACTTCTATGGTGTTGGCAAGTGCAGCAATACTTAGTTCACCTCTGTGTAACTTGGTCATAGTCTCCTCTTGCTCAAATACTTTTGGAAAAGGATGTGGTGAATCTTTGTAAAGTTTGAATCCTGTCATTAAAACACACTTCAGGGTCCTTGGTTCTTGCTAATATGATATAAAAGAATTTAATGTCCCCAGCCCCAGCACTGTTAATTCCCTCCTCAGCTGCCTGTCAGGAATAAGGYCTGTATTTCCTGAGCCTTTCTAATGTGTCCTCCTTTCTGACAGTTACAGTTACTACAATATCTGCCCTTTATTTTAAGTATAAATGAATTAATTACTTCCAGGAACCCGAAAGAAGTATTTTTTCATTTTAATGGATTTCATAATGTCTGRGAAGATAAAATTCCATTAAAAGCGGGAGTCTTTAAAGTTGAACCAGGGCACAGAGTCTTTCTAGGACATGTCATACTCCCATGGTTTATAACACTGTGTGGAATTTCAGTGTCTGGGCCAAATACTTGCCTGTGTGCTGAATTTTGGAAATATGAGTCTGACAGAGAAGCCCCTGCAAAGGACACTTTGAATGTCTGGTTGTGCAATGTTGGTAGCAATACCTGCTGTAGGAATCCTAATCATGGCTCAAGAACTGCATAAAACCCAAGCAAAAATGCAGTCACTGCCTTAAAGCACTCAAAATACAAAATATCAGACAAAAGGCAAAAGGCTGGTTAGAGCTAAATACTAAATGAAATTACCCTCAGGAGAAGGTAACTGCATTGTACTGTGAGGTTCATCTAAAGTGATGTTGTCACTAGTCTGAACTACTCCACAACCACCCATTTCTAACAGAAAAAGAAGCAACTAGGTGTTTGCCTTCATCATCCCTTCCCTTAGTTTAAAATGGTGGTTGTCACTCTTTTCCTAGAATGTCTGGTCAGTCAGGAGTAATCACTTGTGATAACCTCAGCCTTTTTCTATCTTCTCCTGGGAAAAGTGGCCAGCTGAGGGGGTGCTGGGATGCTAATACCAGTACTTTTTTGAAGTTTAAGCACACCCCGAAATAAAATGAACGGACAAAACCCACCATGGTTAGAAAAATAACTGMTATTTAGTTCTTAGCTACCTGGGGAAATACAGCTCCATATCCATTCCTACTGGCRTATGTTAACCTGTCTTCTCCTTTTAAACTGTTTCCATTAGATGAAATAGAGTGTGTCAGGCCTTRAATCTTCTAGATAACAGGACATGGCAGTTTGTCATTTAGGACAAAAATAACTTCTGCTCCACAGTCAGAGTTCATTACTGTCAGCTGGAGTAGAAGCCTGCTTAGGAAGTACATGTCTGAGKACATGATCCATCCTCTTTGCATTTGGGAAGGGCTGGATGTATGTGATAGATACACTTAGGATGAGCACTGCATGCCCAGTCCCTTTGGGGTTACTGTCCAGGCTGAAAAGACAGGAAAACTCTGACATGCAACTTATCTCCGGAGACTAAGATATTCATTGCTACCAGTTTAAACTGAGAATAACTCTGTTTTAATCTCTATGTTTAATGAGATGGCTAAAGTCATTGCTTTTCCAGGTATTTGATAAATTAAGGAAGAGTTAGGATAGGACCCTGTRGATGAACTTGATCTGTTTTCAAACATGCTTCTGAATTTCCCTGTTTTTCAAGATTCTTGGTGATTTCAGATTAGGGAGATGACCTTGGCTAATCTATGTCAATATTCTTCCAGATGTTTGSTTGTGAACATGCCATCAGTGGAACTGAAAATACTGGAAAACAAATGGAACCATGGAAAGCAAGCGTTAATTTATTTTTACTGACCAAACTCATGACCACAATGTACAAGTCTAATATGCTTTGACATCCAGGCCCAGAACAGCAGCACACAAATATGTCAACATTACATTATAAGGAACAAAACACTCTTGTTGAGATCTGATGAGAAATTTTCTCATTAGTGTATTTTAGTAAAAGATAAGTAGTAACAGCCTTGTACTCTGCATGAGCTGTCAGGACTTCCCATAGCTCTGGGAACTTGAAAAATAATAATAATGTAGCATTAGCAAGTCTCATTTATTCAGTCCCTGAATGAAGAGATCAGCAGAGCAGCTTCCCTGCAACCTGTTGACATCATGGAAAACTAAACTTGAGTAAGAAAGATGAAGGGGTCATCAAGACTGGYAAGCAAAGGAGGATAATGGCATTCAGGAGCCAGCCAAACACAACATTAACTCTTAGAACCAGGACAAATCACTCTAGGTACAAACAAAAGAGGCTGCCCACAGCAGTTTTTGTCTGAAATCCACAAAGGGCTCTAGTGGCCTACATTTCAGAGATCCTCAAATGTTCTGGACAATCTCATTTTGGACTGCAGAGTYGGGCATGTCAGTGATACAGGAAGAGTCCTCTGGGAAAATAGACTGCAGAATCTGGGCATGTCAGTGATTATAGAACCCTCTGGGGAAATAGGTGCCTCACTCACAGCTAAAATCTGCCATGATTTTGGTCAGGAGCTCCCACATTTTTCCATCTTGCTCAGATCACCATAACATTCAGCAGATGCCTGAACCCAGTGCAACCCAGGACAGCTGCTGCTGCTTCCTCTCCTCAAGAGGTGAGGAGGAGACACCTCTGCCAGCCCTTCCATAAGGACTTTKTGGGTTTGCAGTGCCACAGACCAACCCAGCAAGCTGAAAGGCCACTCTTGGTGCAGTGAGGATTGCAGGAGATTGATCRAACCACCAGATTATGGAAGAGGCTTCCAGGACAACTTTCCCCTTAAAATAGAGCTATGGTGTAACCTCAAACACAAGAAATGTGAAGTGAAAGGAGGAAAATGAATACACTGAACTGTAGCCTTCTTTTGAGGGAATGTTTGGACTTATTTGCCCTCTTGCAGTAGTTATTTTTGTGTTTCTTAGTCACTGTATTTTTTATATAATGCTGATTGCATGTGAAATGTATGAGCTAAGTTGCTGGCAATGAGTAGGGCCTGAGTGTTCTCTCTCTGGTGAGGCTGCTTCTGGCTTCCTATTGAGTTTTAGCATCTGCTGGGTTTACATGTGGATTAATTAAGCCTTCTCAATATTCCTTGGTTTGTCTCTCACCAAACTGAGATGAAAGGGAATCAGGACCTTGCCTAGTAAACATGTGGTGAGCATTATTTATAGCTGAAACAGGCAAAGGATTTTTTGCTAAGCAAACCTTGGCAGTGATCACCATCCGCTCTTAAAWGTTCCACCTGCTTGGCAGGAGGAGATGATGAGCAGATGTAGTATTTGCCAGTTTGATGAAAGCACGAAAAATACCCAAATCATTTATTGATCAAACCATTTTATGCATGCATTTGTATATATTGCACAGTACACAGGGAATTTGCTTTTGGTTTCCAGTTGCAGTTCACCGTATTTCTAACATCATTTAGGTCTTGATCAGTTTACAAAGCTTTTAGGGCTTTGATAATAGCTTTTCAAAATCACWTCCTTTACTTAAAGTCTTGAAACTTTTTGAACACCCAGATTAAGGTATCACATTCTAACTCACCATTCTTGCTTTGTTCAAAGCCTTTCCTATTTCTGCTACACCTCTTCAGACCATGCAAATTTTTTCCTAGCTGCACTTCCCCAGTTAATACAGCTTTGCACTCTATATTGTTTTCCTTCTGATTTCTTGCAGACATTTCCTGTTTTCTAGCTGTAAGCTGTTTTTGTTGAACTGTCCAGTTTTTGTTGGTCCCTTAGAGGGACCTAATTCCTTTCAGTCATTGACCTTGGAAGGACTTGACTCTTCCCATTGACTGTACAGAGCAACTTAAAAATCAACTTGGCTTTTTAAAATCAACCTCTGACACCAGCCACTGAATATTTAGGGACTGCAGTGCCTTTATTGGAAGTACATAATGTTTCAGGAGACTTCTTGCCCTTATAAATACCTGTGYATTTCTTAGGACATTTAAAATGCTCACAGGTTTATAAAGTTAATGTTAATGTGTTAATATTTACAATGTGCTTGCAGATATTTAAGAATAAATATAGAGAGCGCTGCTATATAGGGTGAGAATTTTGCAGCAAATTATTTACCATTAAAATATTATATTGAATAATTTCGGTCATGGAAAGTGGTCTCTGTACTGGAGAAAGTTATTATTTCAAATTGTATTACCACCCTGAATAAAAGTTGCACAGTTTTCACTGTTTACTTCAGACTTTCAGTAAAGGAGGAAAAATCTGGAGATGGAGAGTTTACTACTAGTGTGAAACACTTTGAGAAGACATTTGCTTTTAGAAGCTAAGTTAGTGCACTTTTGCATGGTTTATATTTGACTGGGGCAAGTAACAGAAGCCATTTAGTCCTGAGAAATGCACATATTGCTCTGTGATTCTGGTGTMATTTTCTGCTCTGTAACTATGCAGAAGTTTTAGTTATGGGGAAAGTTATGAGAAAAAGCAGCTGTCTGGCACATGATAGCTTATCTTAGAGTGGGTGACTCAAAGTAAAACTTGCAGTGTTTGGCATGCAGATGTATTAAGCATGCTGTTATCCAAAGGTCAAAAATATATTTGTAGATTAACTGGTGTTAAACAAAATATTAACTATTTGCAAATGTAGGTTATRCTTGGGGAAAAAACCCACACTTCTGTAGCTTCTTTCTAAAGGCATYATTTTATCCTTTGTTTAATGACAAGACATAAGTTTACTTTTTCCCTCTTTTGTTATTTTCAATAGAAAGAGAAACTATGCACTTACCCAGAAAAAGAGTGTTTGTGCAAGGGTGAAATCCCCACACAGCGACTCTTCAAATGCAGTATTTAAAAGCTACCATTTACTGCATTAACACTTCTTCAGCGTTGGCCAAAAGATGTATCAGATTTGTTTCTTGCTAATTAAGGAGAAAACTGTAGCAATTTGAATGCCATTATACAGGAGTTCTGGGGTGATTGTGATTTTAAATAATTATAGAATAAATAAAATAATAAAATTTTTTTATCCCATTTAGGCCTTTACTAGAGCAGTAACAACTTGCAGAACATTTTTGAGTCAGCAGCTAAACAGATAATTCTTTGTTTAACTAGTTGTAAAGTCAAAAGAGCCTTTTGTTGAAGTAGCTCTGTTGTGTACATCTTACATTTGATATATTTTGTCAGTAGCATAATCACAGCGAGGTAGGATTAAGTATACTAATCTGAAATAGCCATATTTAGAACATATCCATAAAACAGCTCCTTAATCTCCGATGAACTCTAAAAAAAAAAGAGCATGGTCCTTGAGAAAAACCAGAATCCAGGGTTCAGCTCCTGGACTTCCTTGCAAAAAACACCCAAAATATCACAATCATCCCRAGAAGTGTTGTATTCCAATAAAACAACTCTGCAGAAAAGTATTTGGCATTTTATTTTACTTTATGTTGCTTTATTTTATTTATGAACATCCATAGATTTTTTAGATTGTTAAAGTCCTGAAGGCATGGAGAAGTGTTTCAGATTTCCAGCTTCTTGCCAGACAGTTCTGCAGTGAGAAGGCAGCTCTCCCAGCTTGCCCCAGGTACCTGGGAGGCACAGCAGCATTTCCCACCCTCTCACCCCCTCCTGCTCTCCCAACAGCTGCTGCATTCCTGCACTTCAGTAATACCCACATGATGGCAGAAGAGAACAGACAGCTGCAGACACAATCTGACAGGCAAGTTCACTTCTGGTATTTCTGCAAAGTACTTTCTATAAATACCTATTAAAATATATAAGCATCTGGAAGGATTTAAAAATAAATATATAGAATTAATGGACACATATAAATTTTTATATATATATATATATATATATGCATTTATAAATATAGATTTCTGATAAGTATGAAGAAAATGTGAAAATGTGATTTTAGTTTTGGATGGACCTTAATGTTCCTAGGAATCAGAAAAAAATAGAGATATAAAAATAGTTGACTTAAATCCTCTTCTTACTTTCATTGCAAGAAGTTGGTGGTAGCTTGTTTTGTCTGTACTGAAGGTAGGTATATAGGTAAAAATATATTATTTAATGAGATTGACATCAGACWGTGAAAGGGAGAAAAACACAATTTTAAGTATTTCCACTGTCAGTGAAACTCCAGTTTTACTAACTTAGAGCATGCTGTGCTCAGTAACTGGAAAAAACAACAAGAAAAAAGTTTGTTTTTACCAATCCACATAGTTTTACTGCATACATTGTGCATACCAATGTTTAAAATTTCTCGGCCTCACTAATCCARAGTAATCTCAAAAATGCAATGTATTTTTATAGGCAGTCTTGTAAAAATAATTTTTATTGGTTGTATAGCTGGAAAGTGTTGACTACATTACAGACACTGCATCAGCTAATAATAATTACTGGAGTCAAAAGATAGCACTTTAGACCAAAATTAGCAAATTAATTATATTTTGAAAGTTATCAGAAACTATGATTTTAGCATAGGATTAAGACTGTCTTCCCCAGAAATTCTTCTCCCAGCTCTGCCATCTGATTCTTTGTATACACCCCAAATAAATCTAACCTTTTTGTTTCTTAGTGTCATGAAGATTAATTAGGGTTACATTGTGCAACATTTGTAAAAAACAAACCAGAAAATGCTGAGCATTGTTATGATGAGGTTGAAGCTCCTTGTTTTGACCTTGGTGTACAAGTGCATGGCCTTTTAATTGCAAACTCTGTAAGTGATCCTTGCACAGTGGTTGATTTCTGATTGCAATTGTGTGTCGAAACTAGGTAAAAAATTGTAGTGAATTTCTAAAATTAAATTGTAATTAAATGTTACAGGCATGGGTTGTGACAGTCATCTTCTCTTGGTTTGTGGAGCATGCCACTGTTCCAGAGTGTTACTGCAAGGCAGCTGCCACAGAGAGGGCACCAATCCATTCCTGAGTCTTAAACTCTGTGGTACCCACTCTGAGGGGGGAGGAATAGTGGCTGGATCACCGTCATTGCTTAGTTATGCAAAAGAAGGAGGAAGGGTAGGGTGTGAACATCATCAGCCTGGTGCTAGGCTGTGCTTTCTGCACTGCTTTTCCAAAGAGAGATCAGCAGGACATGGCTGTGCCCACCCTTTGGCTGGAGTGAGGACCAAGCCTCCGTTCTGGAGGACACACAGGGCCAGTGCTGTGGGACAGCCTTGTGCCTCTCCTTGGGCCCCTGGGTAGAAAAGCAGGACTCCAGTCATGGAGGTTCCTGGAGATCCCACTTTCCTGGAGATCYCACTTTCCTGRAGATCCAGGCCAGGAAACTGGGATTGCAGAGAGGTGCCCTTAAACRCTCCCCACCCTGGACCTAAAAGTAACCTGCAGTATTCAAAGCAATCCATCAAGCAATTTGCTTTGCCATTTTTCTAAGTTTCACTCTTCCTCAGACACAGAGGCAAAACATTACTTGAGCCAGCTTTGCTGGAGACCAGTAACCTTATTCAGGAGATGAATTTCTTTCTCTCCTTCTTACTTTCTGCACCAAGCACTTTCACATGTTCATACACTCATTTGCATGCTTTGGTACTGGGAACTTGTGTTATAATGCAATTGAGCATTTCTTTCTGTCTGTCTGAGTCAGAATATAGAAGCTGAGGGATTTGGGGGCAGTGCTGGAGCACTGAGCCATCCTTCTTGCAGTGCCCAGACTGCAGCTGAAGGTGCAGCCTGGGTGCAGGATGGCCCTTGAGTACCAAAACCTGGCTGTTTAGAGCAGGGGAAAGAGCAGCAGATGCATAAGGGGAAAATGACAGAAAAAGAGGATCAGATGTGTAGCATATGTTGACATGAAAGTTAGATTTTGAGAAATAAGTCTGCCTTATCCCAAAAAGAAAAATGAGTACATCCAGTTGTATTCAAAATGGACTTCTTCTGAAAAATCCATGTGTGATGCGAAATAGGAGCTAATGACAGAAATTATTTACATTATCTACAAAGAACCTTTTTCCTCCTTAATGTCTCCAAGCTACTCTCTATCAGAACCTTCCTTAATTTTCTAGTGCTGGCACATCACCACATCATCCCTGGCTAAGTAGAATTTGCCTTGGTGGAATCAGGAACAGGAGGTATTTTGTAATCTGGTTGTTTAACACTAGATGAAAAGGAGTATCCAGATGGGTTTTTCTTTTTAAAGAATCTGATTCCCAGGACAAATCTAATCACCTGTGAGGGGTTGGGGTTGAGGRAAGGAGAGGGAGGTGTGAGGGATATTGGGGAGTATGGGGAAAGAGAGTATGTGGTTACATCTTTTTGTTACATAGCATCTGTTATTTCAAAGAGAAGCTGCCTGTAGCACCACTGACAAACKTGACATGGTTGTTCCTTATGACAGATTTATTTTCTGGAAGTCAGTCAGTAGGATTGACTTCTTTAATTGTAATTAAGAATTCTTACTAAAATAGATTTCTAACATCCAGCTTTAACAAGTTCATGAACACAGAATAAAGAAAGCGGGGTGCTGGAAGGCTGTTTTAATTGAAAGAACAACATAAATGATTCTGTGGTTTTATAATTCTAAGGAGCTTTAATCAATTCCCAAGGTAGCTGGAAATCYTAAAGTTGTGTGATGACTTAGCAGATGAAAGAATATAATTTGAGTTCRAGGTCTGATATAACTTCTACACTAGGAGACATATGACAACATTGGGTGGGGAAGATTAGTCTGTAAAATTAATGAAAATTAATTAATTCATTAATTATTGAATCCTTGAAAGGAAATGTGCTCTGACTTGTTTCTTTGCYTCTTTGTTTAAAAAATAGCCATACTTCTTCTGAGGCTCTTCAGTACTGCAGTATTCTTAATTAAATTGTCATTCTGAATGCTTTGGATCTCAAATTTGATGGAAGCAATCACATTTAACCTGGACAGCTGTTTCTTTGCTGCTAACATAGAACATGTTAGATGGCATAAGATTAAAGAAAGGATTCACTATCATTGACCAAAATATTAAGCTTGACAGCTTCTGTAAAGATCCCCTGTCAGAATCTCTCCATGTCCTAGGGCACAAACCAGTAAGTGGAAGAAAGATAAAAAGACAAAAAGTGCTAAACCCTAAGTTAAAGACAGGCTCAGTGCTGACATTCTGGAGACTTTGTCCCTATGGATGGTTTTAATGCAATTATGCMTGAGCACAGTTTATCTGCCTGATAAAGGCAGACATTGGTTTTGGCAGCTTTAGTATCAAAATAGATGTTCAGATTAAGCTTTATTTTCTGCCTTTCCAAGGAATCATTTACCGTATTTACCTGTTTCTCAATGTTTCTATGTATTTATTTTCCTCTGTTAGTAAATTGATGGTGTCTTTAAATTTAATCTGATTTTATAGCTCTTTTAACTTTCAGCTAATGCTAGTATTTTTTTTTCTAATAACTCCGAATGTGGCTTAGCAGAATACATGTTTTGTTCTAAGTTGCTAAGTTTTATTTAAATCTTCTGTGAAATTTAGTTTCCATCTATGAGGATTTGAAAGAACAATTTGTGGTCATACTCTTGCTGGTTGAGTCCCAGCAAGAAAAAGCCAAAATGGAAACCATTTTCCAAACAATTTGGAAAAGCCAAATGGTCAAAATATCAGTTTTGGTAAGTATTTCTGGATATGTGCTTAACTCAGGAGGTTCACATGTTTGCCAAAGAGCCTGTATTTCTTGTTGCAGTGRGACTGGACCTTTGAAAGCATCCAGCAGTGAATACTGTCATGACCCTTTGCATCTTTGAAATACAATCAAATTCAACTTTCCGCTTAGTCAGCCTATGAATCCAATGAGGAAAATAAAAAAATAAGGCCCAGACAGCTGATTCCCAAAGCTGATTCTTCCTGTCCCTTTCTCAGCCCTGCAAAGGCAGGGGGATACTCCCAGAGGGTCACTGACCTCCTGGAAAGCAGATCAGGAGGCTGTCCATGGTTTGGCCTTTACTGAGTTCTTCACTGGTTGTGGGCCAAACGTTATCCCTGATTGCAATTAGGAATGAAGTAACCTGGCTTGTGAGGCCAGTGGAGTTATTCCCAATTCACAGCTCATCTTTAAAAGATTTAGCTTTTGTTATTTCAAAAGCGATCAGGAGAGACTGATATTGGAAGAACAGTGTTTTTTACCACAGTGTCATGAGAAGAATGATGGACTGAAATTAAGATGTACACTGCTAGACTGTAAGTTTGGGGGATATTTACTTTGTGTTACCTTTTGCTTGAATAAGCAGTTGTGCATGATGGATTTTGACAGAATCAGGGATGATATTCTGTAAGGCAAAAATTATTTACATTTCACAGCTGACTGACYAATGGTCTGTGTCTCTGTGCTGAATTCGGCAGCGTGAGCTTTGTCTCCAGTACCTCTCATCTAGCTGGGAATGAAAACAACAATGTGACTTTCCAGCCCAAGTAATTCGGGCAGGGAACTCTTGGCAGGGCTTTCTCTGGGAAATTCACTCCACCTCATCAAGCCTGCTTGGCAGAAGTGAAGTCTGTGCCATGCTCTGCTCTTTCTGCTGACCCGCCATGCCATGAAAGGGAGCTCTCAGGAATGTCACTTTAGAAGACAACATGGATGCAGTCTTCTTAATAGAGAAAGTGAGGTGATATATTTATTGCCATTTTTAAAACATAGTGCACCAGTATTTTCATGCAAAGTTTCCAGTTAAGCTGGAAACCCCAAAATCCAGGTCAGTGAAATTACATAAATCCAAGCGTCTGGCACTGCTGGTTCCCAAGATGATTGTTGATACCACTGCTAAACTTTTGACACTGGTTTCTTGGTGAAATATGCATCCTGGCCTGGAATATGCTGCTAATTTTACTATGTGTTACATGCCTAACATTATTTCTTTATGCATCTGCAGGGAATTAATTTTGAGGAGTCTACTGCGTAGTACATTATACCTTTACAAGATTAGTTTAACCAACRTAGAGAGGTTAAAAAATGGGGCAAGGGGGACTTCTTTTGATTATTTTATATGAAATTTGTTGACATTTCAAAATGAAGATTAATCTTTCAAAAGCAACAACTGTGAACTCCCCTAAAGTGGCAGTGTGACTTTTTCTCACTTTTACAATTTAAGGAATGCATTAACGTGTACCTGACACCATTGCTTACAGAGCAGAATTAAATCTGGCTGCTCTGGAACAGTATTGATACAGTAAGAACTGCACTTTCATAGCCACTAATAGCCAATAAATGCTACTTAATCCTATTAGCTATTTTTAAATATTCARTTTCATCTATCTGAGAAAGTGAAAGAGCTGACATACCTTCTATATATCCATTGCTGTACAACAAWTTGTTTTTATTCATAGTAACTTGAAATCACTTTGTTTGCATATAATTTAAATGGAAATAAATGCCTAAATGAACCCCTTGGAGTCAGGCCAGACTGACACTTTCTGTGTGGTATCATTTTGAGATCTGGATTTATGTGATGTATGATTTAAGCATGAAAACAACGGTGTGGCCACAATTTTTCAAAGGCAGTCAGTAATGTACAAATTTTCAGGGCCTGAGTAATCTTRTGTTTCTTTAATGGTACCTGCTTTTTTAGGCCCTCTCTCTGGTTGTTTTCAGTGATGCAAATGTTCCCAGCTCAAATGTGCCTCACTCCCAAAATTCAAATTCTGAGCACTCATTTTCAGGCTGTCTAAATGATGATGGAAAAACCTGGACCTTGTTTTCAAACCTTAGGTTGCCTTGGAGAAAAACTTGAGATACTAAGTYACAGAGAGATTTTGACAACTTTCAGAAACCCTTCTCTTCTGCAAGGACAGTGCTGGTGCATCTCTGAGGATCAGAGGGTATCACCCTACAGCTGATGGCTCGTGTCCAAGCCTCACTTGGACTTCAGTGGGGTGTGCTGAAGATTCTTTTCCAAAAGGCCACTGTAAATTTCCTTTAGCTATGGAGCTGGAGARGTCCTTCTGATGGAATTTGAAGTTGCACCATTTCCTTGTGCTCTGCTGGCTGTTGTGGTGTTGCAGCACTGCAGCACTTGGGTGTTACTCTTACCTTTAAATGACTCACTGTGTGGTTCACTGTGATGTCTTCACACTCATTTGTTTCAGCCTGTCAAGCCCCCACAGGAAGGGGCTGGAAGAAACAAAGCTTTTCAAATTTGGGTCTAATGCACTTGGTTTCTCCTTCTGAAAAAGTAAATATTTGTGTAATAAGCTGCAGAACCCCTAAAGCAGCTGTGAAATGATCTAGCCATGAGATCTCATGAACAGATCCAGGATGGAGGAAGGCTGCCAGCAAGATCTTGTTTACCCTGCTTTGAGAATTTGACAGCTGGAATTATGGAAAAAACATCTGTCTGAGAGGACAYTGCCAAGTCAGCAATGCAGTGGTAGAACACAGAGCTGTACCTGCTGTGCTGGTGGTAAGGGTGACCACAGGGATGCAAGGGAACCTTCCCATGAACAGCTCCAGGAATGTTGTGCTCCTGTGTTTACTCAAATTCAACTTTCTGTAGTTTGCCAAATCTGGCCTTCTCTCATCCTCAACCTGTCCTTGGATGGCTCCCATGATTTCTGACCTCCCACTACCTTTTCTATGCTATTTATAGCACAGCAGCTGGGGAACATTGATGTGCATCTCTGTTGTATTTACATTTTGAAGAGTGACTTTGGTTTTTATTCACGTTCATGGTAGTTCAGTAAGTTGTTTGGCATCATGTGAACTTCCTAGCCAGGCTCCCTTTGTATTCATTTATCACATTGCCTCCTCCAGTTTTGTTTTTCTTTCCCCTGCCATAAGTGATTCTCTCTGTCCTCCAGCTTTCCATTAGCTGTCTCCTTTGTTTGGGGAAAAAGTAACTCAGGGTATATTCTTTCTTTCTTAAAAGGGTCATTTGTCACTAGGAAATAAGCATAGAGATCCGCTGGAAAGTAGACCCCATGTCTCAGTTTGCTCATCTGGTTTCTGATGATCTGTTTCTTGTAGATGCTGGTATCTTGTTTCAACACCTTGATCATTGTGCACTTTGTTCATCCCCAACCAAGAGGATGAACATTTCCAASCAAGCTGTTCTGCTTTGTTTCATGTGTCTTCCTCTCCTGTATTTTCAGCTGCCCATTCAGATACAGCAGTTGCATCAGATTTTATCTAATGGCTATTTCAACTTCTCAGACATAAGCTCCTGTAGTCTGGGTCCACACTGTGAAAACTGGATGTGTATGTATGGGGAAATACTCAGAGAAGTAGCTGATCTGCAAGGGGAGTGAAGAATTTAGACTCTACTTCAGTTATTACTTTTACTTTTTTTTATGCTTAGCRATAAAAATGGAAGAATAATCCTGTACATGAATATAGTATTAGTAACTTTATGTCATTATTATCTCAAGTGTTATTGTGCTCTTACAAAAGAATAGATGCTTCTACACATGAGGCAGCATAATAGACCCAATACTCAGATCTTATTTTATAAAGCCTGTGGAGAGTACATAACACCTCTCTTCTCAGATAAGTGCATTTCATGAGCATTTAAGGGTTAGACTAGCAGATTCACTTGTACCATGCACAGACAGCATCCTGTTTGTACAGAAATAAAACTCAGTGATGCATGTGCCTATATTTAGAAAGTCACAAGAGAATATTTAACTGCTGTGACTGGCCTTACTTCTGCACCTGAAAATTGCTATTTAAAGAAAATATTTCTTGTACTGACCCAAAGAACTTGCTACCAACATCTGCAGGCACTGAAATGAAGGTTGTAATGGGGTACCTGCTCTGATCTTCTCCTGGGACTAAAAATTTAAATGCCCTAAATTTAAATGCCCTAAATGCCCTAAAAATTTAAAACCCAAGATTTTTCATTTCAGATACTCATAAATTATACTGATGACCACTAATTATTCCCTTACAGCCCATTTCATGGGTTTAAAGCTTTTTTGCCTATTATTGAATGGAAATGCTAATGAAGAAATGAGAATGGTGAGTACCTGGAGCTCCATGGTTTTTGTGCAGCCTCACAGACTCCAGTACATGTAATTCTGCAGAAATCAAATACTGCACTGTGAGGCTAATCCAAATATACCTCACAGACATGGCAGCACTGGACACAGGTAGCAGTGTTTGCATGCAGCCAGGGTATCTGGCTAAGTCAAAAACTGGTTCAGTCAATTGAAATGGAAGGCTAAGTTGCACCTAAGAGTCAAAGCTTTGAATTTTCTTTGTATATGTTATAGTAGAATGCTTGTGCCTTGCTTCTTTCCAAAATAGCTCATTAAAATTTTGCTTTGCCTCTTTGTTCTACTGTTTTTTTTTAATGTCAAAAAGATGCTAATATCTGAGCTGTAGGCAGAAAACACTCTAGGTTATGTTTACACCAGCAAATAGGGCAGATGTTGGGAGCAGACAGGTAAAACATTTGGTGTTGGTGTCCATACCATGCAGACTTCTGTGGGATTTGCTTTGGGTTGGCAGTGGCCAGGGTACCTGGACTGAGCTACCCTGTGCCTTTGGAGCCTACAAGGAACGTGCTTGCAGTTACCTTCTGATTTTACCCAAAGAAAACTCTTTATGCACTCTGAGAGTTCCCTATGAAGTGAATCAAATAATGGGAAATTTGAACAAAACACCCTCCTACAACCCTAATAGTAGACATGATCTTAGATTAAGTTGCTGCAATTCACTGGAGCTTCTTGTAAAATAAATCATCACAGACTATTCTTGGTGCAGTTTGGCCTATTTTCTATCAAATAGTATCTTGTTATTTAGTGTCTTGACAAGAAACTCTTACCTTTGTGAATTTAAATTACTGTTTTGTAGAAGATGTAAAATTTGCACGTTTTGTTCCTTCTCATCCCTCAGAATAAGCTTTAAATATTTACTTTCCCTGTGCAGCTGGAATGCTATCTGAAACGGTTCCTTTGAGCTATGAGAAATATTCATGAGTCCTCTTCAAAGTTTGGGGAGTACAGTAAGTCCTGTCAGCAGTAATCCCTGGGCCATCAGTCTTCCAAGCCTAGGTAAATAAAAACTTGCACACTTATTATATCTGTATTATGAYATTGTTAGGCCTTGACTGCTGTGGCAGACACTGGCCCATAGTAGTCCCCACACTGGTGACAGGAACCATTCCTTGGCCTTTCCTGCCCCCTGAACTGTGTGACACCTTGCCCRGGAGAGCCACGGCCATGGTAAGGATTTAATTGCCACTCAGCAGCCTGGTTAGCTCTGACTCTGGAAGTAAACAAAGAAGGAGCAGGGGACAGGATCCCAGCACCACAACAGTCACAAACTGTGGGGAGKACAGTTGGGTCACCAACCTGGGGGATGAGGGAGAGGCTGTGGGTATGTCTGCCTGGGCTTCAGCAAAGCCTTTGACACTGCCAGAGGTAGAGGTCTTTTCTAACTTTTTCTAACTTTTAGGATTCTCTGAAGATATTCTATTATTAACTGTAAAGATTGGCCTGGCATGTGTGTAAATCCACAGCGTTCTCCTGCAGGAATGGCAGCCCATGGCTTGGGCAGCTGTGTTCCTCACAGGGAAAAACCAGGATGGGTGGCCAGGCCCAGAGGGTGGTGGGGAGTGAGTCACATCCAGCTGGTGGCTGGGCACAAGTGTGCTCCCCAGGGCTCAGAACTGGGACCAGTCCTGTTTAATGTCTTTATTGATAATCTGGATGAGGGGAACAGGGGCACCCTCAGCCAGATCACAGAGGACACAAAGYTGGSTGKGAGTGTTGAACTGCTGGAGGGTAGGAAGGCTCCACAGAGGGACTTGCACTGGGGTCGAAGATATGACATTCAGTGAGGCAAAGTGCTGGATCCTGCACTACTACAGGCTGGGGGTAGGGGTCTTTTCTAACTTTTAGGATTCTCTGAAGACATTCTATTATTAATTGTAAATGTTGGCCTGGCATGTGTGGAAACCCAGGGCACTGGGAATATTTCTCTGTCTGCTCTGGGGTGTCCTGACCCCCAGGGGAGCACTGACTTTGACCCTCATTCATGGAGAAAGTTTCCTAGACTTATAGACCAGAATCCACAAAATGTGAAATAGTTTATAGAGTACTGTAGGTGCATCATTTGGTGAGAAATTTAGGTTTTGGGATTTTTAGTATGTTGTGGATTGAAGCAAGATGGAGGGCACTGGGTGTCGTCCTGGGTTTTTTCTTCATTCTTTTTCTTCCTTCTTTTCATGGGTTTGGGTGGCATTTTGTAATTGGGCAGAGAACTCCACACTGCAGCTCTCTGGGGTCAGTTATTGGGTTAAAAAGGGAAATAATCTAGGTGTCAGTTCTTAGTTGGATAGTTTAGTCTTAAAAGACCTTGTAACAAGAGATTGTTGGCCATTTTTTGCCTTCTAAGGAAAGCTGCCAAACTCACAGTAGTGAGACTGTTTTACTGATAAGAAATAATAAACACCTGAGTCCAAACATGAACTACTGTCTCAAGTGCCTTCAATCCAGACCCAGAGAAACCACTGGCATGACTGCCTCTTTCTCCAAGTGGTTTTCTGCCATGAGATGCAGGACGTGAAGCAGTTGGGGGCATCTTGCTGCTAAGGGGGCTGGATGCAGCTGCTCACTGTGAGTGGGAAGGGACACAGGTCCCTTACAGCACTGGTCTGTGTTGTTTATCACTGCTATTTACTGCTTAATTTACTAATGTAGACATAACCTCAGTGACCTGTCCTGTTAACACAAAGTAGAAGACTGCTATGGGATAGTAGGTCACTCACACAAATGGAAATTCTTAAAAATAAAGCTTTCTTCTTCCCAGAGAAGGAAAAAGACCATCCTCAGGTGTGTTATATACACATTTTCTCTTCTGGCTTATCTGTCCTCCTTTAACCACCTCTTCCTCTTCACAGGACTCCTCTCCCATCTTCAGATATCGACCCATCACAGAAATGTTTTCCCACCATTGCAGCACTATCTTAAGGTATATTGTCCTCAGCATGGACTGATGGATGGACAGCCACAGTCCAGACATGGAGATGGATGTGAGTGGGGGATCACATAGCAGGGCCACAGGGGATGTGAATACAACAGAACACTCCTTTGACTTGCAGGGCTACTACAACATGCCACATGAAATCCCTGTCCAGGAATCGCCCATACTGGCTGCCTGCAATGTTCACACTTCCCAGGGAGCTGCGTTTTCCAGCCAACAGCTCCATCACAAGGAGGATAACTGGGGCAGGACAAGGGAGTGCATACGCTTGCTACTGCTCCAGCAGTGATAATCTCTTCTCTCTTCTCCCTTTATCAAAAGCTTCTTTTAGCAGGCCTTAATCTTCTTCAAATCTTATCATGGCTCCCTCAGGGCTTGTACCTCAAGGCATGGAAAACACTCATCTGCACCACTGAGTATGTAGTAGAACAATCCCTCTTTCCAGCATGGAGTCTRTGTTTTCCATCTTATCTCAGAAAGAAAAGGACATCAGAAAAATCCAGGAAAATAAWCGTGACTGAAATTTTGCAGATTTGCTGGGAGAAGTAAATATAACTCCAGACTGTGATTGATATATTGTTTCTCACTCTATAAATCTGAAGTTGATGAACTCTCAAGTTCCATCATCCTTAAAGTGTGTTGCTCAATTCCCCAGGGCTGACAGAAAATGGACAGAACGTGAGGAGTGTTGAAAACTCCCCAGAAGATCATGTGTACTTCTCCAGGAGAACATGAAGTGCCCCATCCTCAGAGGGAAAAACTATCCTCCTGCTTAATCATTTCACATTCTGGGCTTGCTGGAGGTTTCTTGGAAAGCAAGAAAGCAACATTTMTAGTTCTGTTTGTTCAAAAAAGCAGTCATTATGCAACATTCTGGCAGCAGCATTTATATCCCATTTCTTTAATATTTTYATCTCCATGCTCTTTTCACTATTATCCTTTCTTTGGCTGTTTTACTTTTCCTCCTCCAAAATAAGGACATATGGTTTTTAGTTTTCTTTTATTTATTTATGTTCTCTGTATGAGAACTATGACTGTTATTCCAATTTGTTTTTCTGACAAGCTAAAGTAGTGTTTCTGTATGTCTTCACTGCTATGTATTAAAATAACTGCATTAATTTTTTTTCTATTTTATGCTTTGATTTGTATTTCAGATGTACWCTAGAGCACTAGAGCCTACTTTTATCTCATTATAAAACTGCTGAATCTTTAATAAGCCCAATTCTAATTACTAGAATACAGTTTTAAATCTAAAATTCACTTAAAAATTAACTGAGATTAATTACTTCAGGTTTTTGTGTCWTCATTTTCTCCTTTCATTTAGCCCAGCATATGTCCCACAACTGACTTGTGGCATCAGTTATTTCTGTCTTCAGCTGTATCTCAACTCCTTCCACATGGTACTGTTTTATCTTACAAAGGAACATGTCCCAGAGTAAAGCAAATTTTAAATTTTCTTTTAAAGAAAAGCTTAAAACACAAAGTTGACTCACAGAGCTCTATAGCTAACTCCCAGGGATATTAATGTGAGGTGTAACAATCCTTCAGGATTCCTTTGCTATTTTAAGTATTTGCCTGTCACAAAAGAAATGTGTCTTTGTAGGGGCAAAATATTTTCTGGGATTGGTTTGTTGGTTTCTTCTCCCATAAGGTCCAAGAAATTGATCACTTTGGCTGTGTTGGTGCCTCAGCTCTGGGTTTGGGCCTGATTCACTGATTYAAACTCTCTTGATAAACTCTTTGGGGGGAAATGTCAGGCCAGTTTACAATCAAGACAGTTAGAAACATCTGCTTCCCATCTTCTTCCTTTCATTCACTGTTAGAGACAATTTTGGCTAAAGTGGGAGAAATTGTATGATGCCCATTAACATGTGTTACTTAATTTAGCATCTGTATTTTAATCCTCTTATATTTGTTTCTAAACTAATCTTCATCTGCTGAGCCAAGAACAAATGACAAAAAAGTACAAAATCTGGTGAGGCAGTAGAGATCAACAAGTGACTGCAGGGGACAAGTAAAGGGACTCATTTCAGTGAGATTTTCAGCTGACACCAGGAAAAATGTGCGAGCAAGTCTGTCTGTGCACTACTAAGAATTAATATATGTTGAATCCACATTAAAAAAAAATTTAAAAATCTGATTTTAGATACTGCTTTGTATCTAAAGCAGTAATGCTCAGTGTTTCATTCATTTGCCCACATATAGATGTGTAGAGACATCTCAGATGCTCAATGGCCTTGGGCTGCCTTGGCTCCAGAAGGACATGGGATATCCCCACCTAAATTTCACCTAGGTCCTAAATTTAGACTAGGAAAAAGTAATCAATCATAGGATTAGGGCTTTTTTTCTGACATTAGGAGACTCAGTGTGACACAGATGCTRCTCAGGAGCACTTTGGCCCAGAGATTGTTAAAGTCACCTGTACTATCCAGCCAAAGGAGTCCCAAGGGCTGCAAAGCCTGAAAGTGCCAACATCCCCCTCTGCATGAAGCAGCACAGCTCCTTCTGCTGGGACTGGGGCCTTCTGCTGGGGGTGAGGCCACCAGCACCTCCCCACTGAAYGGGGTGGCCTCAATGTCCCCCTCTTCCTTCTCAATTATAAATTAAATAATAATGACTTTAGAGAGGATAAGCCCTTATTMTAGGAAACACTGCGACAGTGGCTCTTTTACTTGCAGTATAAAGTGAAAAGATGAGAAATCTGTGCTTTTGTTCTCTGTCACAAGCATCCAAGGTTTAAGTACCATCTATTCTGCTCCTGTATCCTGCACAGACAAAAAAGGATTCTCAAAGAAGGTGAAAAACCTTCCTCATGAACTAAATCCTCCTCCTCTTTCTGATAAAAAGGTGAGTCTGCTTATCCTTGAACAATTACATTGTATAAAGAGAATTAATCATTACCTCAAAAGAAATCCCTTGAATCAGTGCACTGAATGTGATCCATTTTCAAAGCTCATGTCAATACTGGCCTATGACATTTGAAATTGTTAGCATTCTTTCCAAAGAGGTCTAGGTCTGTGAATGGCTTCTTGTAATAACAACCAGAAATAGCTGCATTTCTTTTGAAGTTATCATAGAACACCCTAAACTGCAGAGTGAATTTCCCCCACCAAAATATTTAAMTAAAAAATGTCCACATTTTTCAGCTGGAAACCAATGTATACACCAATGTATAGACTATTTTTTGGACCACACATTTGTATTATTGATCAAGACTTAGAATCCAGGTTTATTTTAATCTTTCACATAAATAGGCTAAAAGCTCTGGATCATTAGTTCTTTCTGCTTTTATTTGCTGGAAAATATTTCACATCACTTTTAGAGATTAGGATTTGGTAACACTTTATTCTATCTGTCTTATTGTTTTAATTTATGGGGTCTTAGGAATAACAGAATCATAACAAATTCTTTGGGTATTAAAGAGGGTGGTATGTGCACACACATGCAGCCAGTGACAAACATTTTTTTCCTTTCCTTTAGAATCTATAACACTCATTTTGAGGACTTGTTTATCTTTTGCTGAACAGTCAAATGTGTCATTTAAAAACTGCAGTGTAATGAGGTTATTTTAAAAGCTGAAATGGGAGGAAGTTTGAAGTCTAAGGATAAATAAAATATTGGCAGGACATGGATTCTTAAGCTATCTTGAAAAATACAAACGACACTTAAGTATTAAATGTCTTGTCATTTTCTTTACCCTCCATAGTCTTCATGTAGGCTGGCAATGAGTCTGGAGTCTGAATCTGAGACTGTATCACAAGTGTAAGGCAGCAGAAAGAGAACTCAGGAGAGTTTGATGTTTAGAAGAGTTGAAGACYGATTTTTCAAAGGAGAAGAGGATTGAGATGCTCATTTTTGCCTGAATTTCACTGATACCTGTCATGAGCACAGGTGTGTCTGCTCAGAGCCTCTCTTTTGCTCAGGACACACTTTCTCACCAGAATTGTTCAAGTGGCAGGAGGAAAGGAGTAGAGGAAAGTGTTCTTGTCTAAAGGAGAAAGAGAGGAAGGCTACCCTGAGGTTAAATACTAGAGRAGTTCTGAAACTCTTGCCTAAAAGGGGAGGTAAAAAAAAACCCAAAAAATCCCTGACTATAAATATCACAGAAATCCTTGTCTAAGAAACCTATTACATAACCATAAATCCTGGGAATGAACAGTGAGCAAGAACTGTGTCCTGTAAAAGTGAATCAGTCTGAGTATAAAGAGTAACCTRTTTTATTTATGTCCAGGTGTAATGTTGTCATCCTTGACACCAGATACTGGTGATTGGTGATTGAAGAGATTAATTCTGCACTTACCTGGWCTTCCATGGGCAAATGGCAGCTCACAAGGACTGAGGGAATTTCTCCAGGAACATTTCCTTACTTTAATGGTAGATCACCATAACTTAAGATGAGTTCTATTCTTGGTATATTTTTAAAAATGTGATGATCTAGGGATGGATATAAAATATTTTCTGGGACTGTGAGTTATTGCTGGAGGGCAAGGGGTGTCCCCTGGGCTGTACCTGCATGGTGGCAGAATCCCTGGTTGCTTCCACAATGATCTGAAGTGCAAGTTCTTAATCTGGAGGTAACTTTGACTTTTCCCCCTGTCCTCTTTGTGGTATATAGACTGTCTGCAAGATCATTTAAAGTGATCTGACCTAATTTGTTCTCTGCCACTGTGGTCATTTTGGAGTGTCCTCAGTAGGTCAAGTCTTTAGCAAAAGGCAGTATATRAGTCAGACTAACATATCACAGTTTCTTCTAGTCTGAAACTGCAWGAAATGTTATGAGATTTCTAATTTAAATTGAATGATAACTATCAGATTTAGTACCTTAAAGTCTTGCTGGAGACTTGTTTTACTCTGTGAAACAGGACAAGGTTCAAACATAAGTCAGTATCATAGTATAGGAACTCACTATGCATTAACACTCAAGCATTTTAATAGAAACTTTCCTCTTATCCATGTTTTAGTCATCCCTAGTCCAAGGTGGTTGGAATGGGCATGGAGATGCATCACTTCTCATGCATATGATCAGCAACAACAAATAAATGTGCATTCCTGGTCCATATTTAGGCAGCTAAATGAGTGGCTTCACTTGGAGCTATACTGCACACTTGAAGATGTGCCCAGCAGTGTGAGACCCACAACAGATGCTGATTATTATTGACATTTGCTTTCAGCCAGAACAAACCTCCCAGCTGACAGCTGCACTGGCAATTTGCTGTTGCCCTCCAAGAGGTCATGGAGCTGTGTAAAATGTGATAACCACCATTTATTTTTTGGTCTGGCACACAGCCAAGGCATGTTGTGAAGTCCAGGATGCTTCACAGAGAGACCAGGAGGGTCATGGAATCAAASTGGATAATAAAGGCTCAGGAGCACAGTCTGGCTAGGTCACACTTTTGTATAAGAGAAGCTGATGACTGCAGGAGGACTAATTATGTGGCTCCTGGTCACAGCATCCTGTAACTGTGATTTGTCTTGGGAAAAGAATCAAAAATCCAATGAAATATTCAGTACTGCAGCTCCCAAATGTTAGCTGTCTGGCACCAAGAATTCACAATGCTTTGATGGACACCTAAATTGCTATGCCAAAAGTAAGTATTAAGTGAGGCAAAAAAAAAAAAAAAGAGATTTAAACCAACCATAAGCTAAATCAGCTGGTAGAAAAAACTAAGCTGAGGCCTGCAAATGAAAATATTTCTCTTTTTTTCTCTATCACAGGTTCCTAATTCAAAACTTTTTTCAATTTCCTCTGAGTTCTTTTCTATTGCACATTGCATATTTATCCTCTGGTTATTGAAGTCTGGGATTCCCATACCCTGGGTCCAGAATCAGTTCTGCCAGAAGGATTTTTTAATACTGAATATTTTTCTGAATAATGGACCTGTAATGACTCAGATTCCAATAAATGACTTATGCAGACATTCCCATCAAGAGAAATGTGTCCAGTATGTGCTGTAAGGAGATATATTTTCAAATCAATGTGCAAATTCTTTGCTTGGGACTGATAGCCCTTGGTATATTTTATATAGAGAGATAAATGCTTTTGCCATAAATGCAATTATATAAGCATAAA